>JAXLNO010003307.1:194484-255792 GCA_038087875.1 Malacoraja senta
GGCGACTTGCGGATTTGTGGCGACCTTGCCGTATTTATGGCGATCGTGCCGGAAATATGGCGACCTTGCCGGATTTTTGGCGACCTTGCCGGAAATGTGGCGCCCGTGACGGAAATATGGCGATCTTGTCGGATTTGTGGCGAACCTGCCGGATTTGTGGCGACTTTGCCGGATTTATGGCGACCGTGCCGGATTTGTGGCGACCTTGCCGGATTTGTGGCGACTTGCCGGATTTATGGCGACCTTGCCGAATTTATGGCGACCTCGCCGGAAATATGTCGACCTTGCCGCATTTGTGGCGACCTTGCCGGATTTATGGCGACCTTGCCGGAAATATGGCGACCTTGCCGCATTTGTGGCGACATTGCCGAATTTATGGAGACGTCGCCGGAAATATGGCGACCTTGCCGGGAATGTGGCGACCTTGCCGGATCTATGGCGGACTTCTCGGATTTATGGCGACCTTGCCGGAAATGTGGCGCCCGTGACGGAAATATGGCGATCTTGTCGGATTTGTGGCGAACCTGCCGGATTTGTGGCGACTTTGCCGGATTTATGGCGACCGTGCCGGATTTGTGGCGACCTTGCCGGGATGTGGCGAATGTTGCCGGATTTGTGGCGACCTTCCGGATTTGTGGCGACCTTGCCGGATTAATGCGACCGTGCCGGAAATATGGCGACTTGACGGATTTGTGGCGACCTTGCCGTATTTATGGCGATCGTGCCGGAAATATGGAGACCTTGCCGGATTTATGGCAACCTTGTCGGAAATATGGAGACCGTAACGGAAATATGGCGATCTTGTCGGATTTGTGGCGAACTTGCCGGATTTATGGCGACCTTGCCTGATTTAAGGCGACCTTGCCGGATTTATGGCGACCTTGCCGGAAATATCTCGACCTTGTCGGATTTGTGGCGACCTTGACAGATTTATTGCGACCTTGCCTGAAATGTGGCGACCTTGCCGGATTCGTGGCGGCCTTGCCGGATTTATGGCGACCTTGCCGGAAATAGGCGACTCTGCCGGATTTGTGGCGACTTTGCCGGATTTATGGCGACCGTGCCGGATTTGTGGCGACCTTGCCGGATTTGTGGCGACCTTACCGGATTTATTGGCGACCTTGCCGAATTTATGGCGACCTTGCCGGAAATATGTCGACCTTGCCGGAAATATGGCGACCTTGCCGGATATGTGGCGACCTTGTCGGATTTGTGGCGACGTTGGCATATTTGTTGCGACCTTGCAGGAAATGTGGCGACCCTGCCGGATTTGTGGCGGCCGTGCCGGATTTATGGCGACCTTGCCGGAAATAGCGACTCTGCCGGATTTGTGGCGACCTTGCCGGATTTATGGCGACCTTGCCGGATTTGTGGCGACCGCCGGATTTATGGCGACCTTGCCGGATTTATGGCGGCCTTGCCGGGAATATGGCGACCTTACCGCATTTGTGGCGACCTTGCCGGATTTATGGCGACCTTGCCGGAAATATGCCGAGCTTGCCGCATTTATGCCGACTTTGCCTGATTTATGGCGACCTTGCGGAAATATGTCGACCTTGCCGCATTTGTGGCTACCTTGCCGGATTTATGGCGACCTTGCCGGAAATATGGCGACCTTGCCGTAAATGTAGCGACCTTGCCGGATTTATGGCGACCTTGCCGGATTTATGGCGACCTTGCCGGATTCATGGCGACCTTGCCGGAAATGAGTCGACCTTGCCGGATTTGTGGCGACGATGCTGGATGTATGGCGACCTTGCCGAAATGTTGCGACCTGGCAGGATTTGTGGCGACCTTGCCGGATCTATGGCGACCTTGTGGGAAATGTGGCGACCTTGCCGGATTTGACGCCACCTTGCCGGATTTATGGCGACTTTGCCGGAAATATGGCGACCTTGCCGGATTTGAGGCGACCTTGCCGGATTCATGGCGACCTTGCCGGAAATATGTCGACCTTGCCGCATTTGTGGCGACCATATAACCATATAACCATATAACAATTACAGCACGGAAACAGGCCATCTCGACCCTTCTAGTCCGTGCCGAACACGCATTCTCCCCTAGTCCCATATACCTGCGCTCAGACCATAACCCTCCATTCCTTTCCCGTCCATATCACTATCCAATTTATTTTTAAATGATAAAAACGAACCTGCCTCCACCACCTTCACTGGAAGCTCATTCACACAGCCACCACTCTCTGAGTAAAGAAGTTCCCCCTCATGTTACCCCTAAACTTCTGTTCCTTAATTCTCAAGTCATGTCCCCTTGTTTGAATCTTCCCTACTCTCAGTGGGAAAAGCTTATCCACGTCAACTCTATCCCTCTCATCATTTTAAAGACCTCTATCAAGTCCCCCCCTTAACCTTCTGCGCTCCAAAGAATAAAGCCCTAACTTGTTCAACCTTTCTCTGTAACTTAGTTGCTGAAACCCAGGCAACATTCTAGTAAATCTCCTCTGTACTCTCTCTATTTTGTTGACATCCTTCCTATAATTAGGCGACCAAAATTGTCCGACAAGAATTGGCCTCACCAATGCCTTGTACAATTTTAACATTACATCCCAACTTCTATACTCAATGCTCTGATTTATAAAAGCCAGCACACCAAAAGCTTTCTTTACCACCCTATCTACATGAGATTCCACTTTCAGGGAACTGTGCAAATCCGGGAAGCTCGCCACAATACCCACAAGGTCGCCATAAATCCGGCAAGGTCGCCACAAATCCGGCAATGTCGCCAAATTTCCGGCAAGATCGCCATAAATCCAGCAAGGTCGGCACAAATCCGGCAAAGTCGCACATTCCCGGCAAGGTCGCCATATTTCCGGGAAGGTCGCCATAAATCCGGCAATGTCGCCACAAATGCGGCAAGGTCGACATATTTCCGGCAAGGTCGCCATAAATTCGGCAAGGTCGCCATAAATCCGGCAAGGTCGCCATAAATCAGGCAAGGTCGCCATAAATCCGGCAAGTTCGCCACAAATCCGACAAGATCGCCATATTTCCGTCACGGTCGCCATATTTCCGGCAAGGTCGCCATAAATCCAGCAAGGTCGCCATATTTCCGGCACGATCGCCACAAATATGGCAAGGTCGCCACAAATCCGGCAAGGTCGCCATATTTCCGGCACGGTCGCCATAAATCCGGCAAGGTCGCCACAAATCCGGCAAGGTCGCCACAAATCCGGCAACATTCGCCACATCCCCGGTAAGGTCGGCATAAATCCGGCAAGGTCGCCACAAATCCGTCAAGCTTTCCACATTTCAGGCAAGGTCGCCATTAATCCGGCAAGGTCGCCATAAACCCCGCAAGGTCGCTACATTTCTGGCAAGGTCGCCATTATTCCGGGAAGTTCGCCATAGATCGCCACATTCCCGGCAAGGCCGCCATAAATCCAGGAAAGGTCGCCACAAACCCGGCAAGGTCGCCACATTTCCGGCAAGGTCGCTATAAATCCGGCAAGGTCGGCAAAAACCGGCAAGGTCGCCACATTCCCGGCAAGGTCGCCCCAAATCCGGCAAGGTGGCCACATTTCCTGCAAGGTCGCCATAAATCCGGTGAGGCCGCCAGAAATCCGACAAGGACGCCACATTTCCGGCAAGGTCGCAATAAATCTGGCAAGGTCGCCACAAATCCGACAAGTTCGCAATATTTCCGGCAAGGTCACCATAAATCCCGCAAGGTCGCCACAAATCCGGCAAGGTCGCCATATTTCCCGCAAGGTCGCCATAAATGCAGAAAAGGTCGCCATAAATCCGGCAAGGTCGCCATAAATCCGGCAAGGTCGCCATAAATAGGTCGAGGTCGCTATATTTCCGGCAAGGTCGCCATAAATCCGGCAAGGTCGCCATAAAACCGGCGAGGTCGCCATATTTCCGGCATGGTCGCCACAAATCCGGAAATGTCGCCACATTCCGGCAAGTTCGCCATATTTCCGGCAACGTCTCCATAAATCCGGCAATGTCGCCACAAATGCGGCAAGGTCGCAATATTTCCGGCAAGGTCGCCATGAATCCGGTAAGGTCGCCACAAATGCGGCAAGGTCGACATATTTCCGGCAAGGTCGCCATGAATCCGGCAAGGTGGCCTCAAATCCGGCAAGGTCGCCATATTTCCGGCAAAGTCGCCATAAAACCGGCAAGGTGGCGTCAAATCCGGCAAGGTCGCCACATTTCCGACAAGGTCGCCATAGATCCGGCAAGGTTGCCACAAATCCGGCAAGGTCGCAACATTTCGGCAAGGTCGCCATACATCCAGCATCGTCGCCATAATCCGGCAAGGTCGCCACATTTCCGGCAAGGTCGCCATGAATCCGGCAAGGTCGCCACAAGTCCGGCAAGGTCGCCACACTTCCCGCAAGGTCGCCATAAATCCGGCGAGGTCGCCACAAATCCCACAAGGTCGCCATAAATCCGGCAAGGTCGCCACATTCCGGCAAGGTCGCCATAAATCCGGCAAGGTAGCCATAAATCCGGCAAGCTTTCCACATTTCAGGCAAGGTCGCCATTAATCCGGCAAGGTCGCCATAAACCCGGCAAGGTCGCTACATTTCTGGCAAGGTCGCCATTATTCCGGGAAGTTCGCCATAGATCGCCACATTCCCGGCAAGGCCGCCATAAATCCAGGAAAGGTCGCCACAAACCCGGCAAGGTCGCCACATTTCCGGCAAGGTCGCTATAAATCCGGCAAGGTCGGCAAAAACCGGCAAGGTCGCCACATTCCCGGCAAGGTCGCCCCAAATCCGGCAAGGTGGCCACATTTCCTGCAAGGTCGCCATAAATCCGGTGAGGCCGCCAGAAATCCGACAAGGACGCCACATTTCCGGCAAGGTCGCAATAAATCTGGCAAGGTCGCCACAAATCCGACAAGTTCGCAATATTTCCGGCAAGGTCACCATAAATCCCGCAAGGTCGCCACAAATCCGGCAAGGTCGCCATATTTCCCGCAAGGTCGCCAGAAATGCAGAAAGGTCGCCATAAATCCGGCAAGGTCGCCATAAATCCGGCAAGGTCGCCATAAATAGGTCGAGGTCGCTATATTTCCGGCAAGGTCGCCATAAATCCGGCAAGGTCGCCATAAAACCGGCGAGGTCGCCATATTTCCGGCATGGTCGCCACAAATCCGGAAATGTCGCCACATTTCCGGCAAGTTCGCCATATTTCCGGCAACGTCTCCATAAATCCGGCAATGTCGCCACAAATGCGGCAAGGTCGCAATATTTCCGGCAAGGTCGCCATGAATCCGGGAAGGTCGCCACAAATGCGGCAAGGTCGACATATTTCCGGCAAGGTCGCCATGAATCCGGCAAGGTGGCCTCAAATCCGGCAAGGTCGCCATATTTCCGGCAAAGTCGCCATAAAACCGGCAAGGTGGCGTCAAATCCGGCAAAGTCGCCACATTTCCGACAAGGTCGCCATAGATCCGGCAAGGTTGCCACAAATCCGGCAAGGTCGCAACATTTCGGCAAGGTCGCCATACATCCAGCATCGTCGCCATAAATCCGGCAAGGTCGCCACATTTCCGGCAAGGTCGCCATGAATCCGGCAAGGTCGCCACAAGTCCGGCAAGGTCTCCACACTTCCCGCAAGGTCGCCATAAATCCGGCGAGGTCGCCACAAATCCACAAGGTCGCCATAAATCCGGCAAGGTCGCCACATTCCGGCAAGGTCGCCATAAATCCGGCAAGGTAGCCATAAATCCGGCAAGGTCGCTACATTTACGGCAAGGTCGCCATATATCCGGCAAGGTCGCCATAAATCCGGCATGGTAGTCACAAATGCGGCAAGGTCGACATATTTCCGCACGGTCGCCATAAATCAGACAAAGTCGGCACAAATGCGGCAAGCTCGGCATATTTCCGGCAAGGTCGCCATAAATCCGGAAAGGTAGCCACAAATGCGGTAAGGTCGCCATATTCCCGGCAAGGCCGCCATAAATCCGGCAAGGTCGCCATAAATCCGGCAAGGTCGCCACAAATCCGGCAAGGTCGCCATAAATCCGGCAAGGTCGCCACAAATCCGGCAGAGTCGCTATTTCCGGCAAGGTCCCCATAAATCCGGCACGGCCGCCACAAATCCTGCAAGGTCGCCACATTTCCGGCAAGGTCGCAACAAATATGCCATGGTCGCCACAAAGCCGACAAGGTCGACATATTTCCGGCTAGGTCGCCATAAATCCCGCAAGGTCGCCACATATCCGGCAAGGTCGCCATATTTCCGGCAAGGTCGCCATGAATCCGGCAAGGTCTCCATATTTCCGGCAAGGTCGCCATAAATCCGGTAAGGTCGCCACAAATCCGGCAAGGTGGCGACAAATCCGGCAAGGACGCCACATTTCAATCAAGGTAACCATAAATTCGGCATGGTCGGGTCAAATCCGGCAAGGTCGGCACAATTCCGGCAAGGTCGCCATAGATCCGGCAAGGTCGCTACAAATCCAGCAAGGTCGCAAAATTCCGGCAAGGTCGCACAAATCCGGCATCGTCGCCACAAATCCGGCAAGATCACCACATTTCCGGCAAGGTCGCCATGAATCCGGCAAGGTCGCCACAAGTCCGGCAAGGTCGCCACATTGCCGGAAAGGGCGCCATAAATCCGGCCAGCTCGCCACAAATCCCACAACATCGCCATAAACCCGGCAAGCTCCCCACAAATACGGCAAGGTCGCCACATCCCCGGCCAGGTCGCCATAAATCCGGCAAGGTCGCCACAAATCCGTCAAGGTCGCCACATTTCAGGCAAGGTCGCCGCATTTCCGGCAACGTCGCCATAAATCCGGCAAGGTCGCCATAAATCCGGCAAGGTAGCCATAAATCCGGCAAGGTCGCTACATTTACGGCAAGGTCGCCATATTTCCGGCAAGGTCGCCATAAATCCGGCAAGGTAGCCACAAATGCGGCAAGGTCGACATATTTCCGCAAGGTCGCCATAAATCAGGCAAAGTCGGCACAAATGCGGCAAGCTCGGCATATTTCCGGCAAGGTCGCCATAAATCCGGCAAGGTCGCCACAAATGCGGTAAGGTCGCCATATTCCCGGCAAGACCGCCATAAATCCGGCAAGGTCGCCATAAATCCGGCAAGGTCGCCACAAATCCGGCAAGGTCGCCATAAATCCGGCAAGGTCGCCACAAATCCGGCAGAGTCGCTATTTCCGGCAAGGTCGACATAAATCCGGCACGGCCGCCACAAATCCGGCATGGTCGCCATATTTCCGGCAAGGTCGCCATGAATCCGGCAAGGTCGCCATATTTCCGGCAAGGTCGCCACAAATCCGGCAAAGTCGGCATATTTCCGGCAAGGTCGCCATAAATCCGGCAAGGTCGCCACAAATCCGGCAAGGTGGCGACAAATCCGGCAAGGTCGCCACATTTCAATCAAGGTAACCATAAATTCGGCAAGGTCGGGTCAAATCCGGCAAGGTCGGCACATTTCCGGCAAGGTCGCCATAGATCCGGCAAGGTCGCCACAAATCCAGCAAGGTCGCAAAATTCCGGCAAGGTCGCCATAAATCCGGCATCGTCGCCACAAATCCGGCAGATCACCACATTTCCGGCAAGGTCGCCATGAATCCGGCACGGCCGCCACAAATCCGGCAAGGTCGCCACATTTCCGGCAAGGTCGCAACAAATATGCCAAGGTCACCACAAATCCGACAAGGTCGACATATTTCCGGCTAGGTCGCCATAAATCCCGCAAGGTCGCCACATACCCGGCAAGGTCGCCATATTTCCGGCAAGGTCGCCATGAATCCGGCAACGTCGCCATATTTTCGGCCCGGTCGCCACAAATCCGGCAAAGTCGCCATATTTCCGGCAAGGCCGCCATAAATCCGGCAAGGTCGCCACAAATCCGGCAAGGTGGCGACAAATCCGGCAAGGTCGCCACATTTCAATCAAGGTAACCATAAATTCGGCAAGGTCGGGTCAAATCCGGCAAGGTCGGCACATTTCCGGTAAGGTCGCCATAGATCCGGCAAGGTCGCCACAAATCCAGCAAGGTCGCAAAATTCCGGCAAGGTCGCCATAAATCCGGCATCGTCGCCACAAATCCGGCAAGATCGCCATATACCCGGCAAGGTCCCCACAAATACGGCAAGGTCGCCACATCCCCGGCAAGGTCGCCATAAACCCGGCAAGGTCGCCACAAATCCGTCAAGGTCGCCACATTTCAGGCAAGGTCGCCGCATTTCCGGCAACGTCGCCATAAATCCGGCAAGGTCGTCACAAATCCGACAAGGTCGCCATAAATCCGGCAAGGTCGCCACATTTCCGGCAAGGATGTCATTAATTCGGCAAGGTCGCCACAAACCCGGCAAAGTCGTCACATTTCGGGCAAGGTCGCCCTAAATCCGGCAAGGTCGGCACAAATCCGGCAAGGTCGCCACATTCCCGGCAAGGTCTCCATATTCCCGGCAAGGTCGCCATAAATCCGGCAAGGTCGCCATAAATCAGGCAAGGTCGGCATAAATCCGGCAAAGTCGCCATAAATCTGGCAAGGACGCCACAAATGCGGCAAGGTCGACATAAATCCGGCGAGGTCGCTAAATCCGGCGAGGTCGCCATAAATCCGGCAAGGTCGCCACATTTCCGGCGAGGTCACCATATTTCCGGCGAGGTCGCCATAAATCCGCCGAGGTCGCCATAAATCCGGCGAGTTCGCCATAAATCCGGGGAGGTCAGCATAAATCCGGCGAGGTCACCATATTTCCGGCATGGTCGCCATAAATCCGGCAAAGTCGCCATAAATCCGGCGAGATCGCCATATTTCAGGCAACGTCGGCATAAATCCGGCGAAGTCGCCATATTTCCGGCAAGGTCGCCATAAATCCGGCAAGGCCGCCACAAATCCGGCAAGGTCGCCACATTTCAGGCAAGGTCCCAATAAATCTGTCAAGGTCGCCACAAATCCGACATGGTCGACATATGTCCGGCAAGGTCGCCATAAATCCGGCAAGGTCGCTATAAATCAGGCAAGGTCGCCATAAATCCGGCAAGTTCGCCGGATTAATGGCGTCCTTGCCGGAAATGTGGCGACCTTGCCGGATTTATGGCGACCTTGTCGGATTTGTGACGACCTTGCCGGATTTATGGCGACGTTGCCGGAAATGCGGCGACTTGCCTGAAATGTGGCGACCTTGACGGATTTGTGGCGATCTTGCCGGATTTATGGCGACCTTTCCGGGAATGTGGCGACCTTGCCGTATTTGTGGCGACCTTGCCGGATTTATGGCGACTTTGTGGGATTTGTGGCGAGCTTGCCGGTTAATGGCGACCTTTCCGGCAATGTGGCGACCTTGCCGGACTTGTGGCGACCTTGCCGGATTCATGGGGGCCTTGCCGGAAATGTGGTGACCTTGCCGGATTTGTGGCGACGATGCCGGATTTATGGCGACCTTGCCGGAATTTTGCGACCTTGCTGGATTTGTGGCGACCTTGCCGGATCTATGGCGACCTTGCCGGAAATGTGCCGACCTTGCCGGATTTGCCCCGACCTTGCCGAATTTATGGTTACCTTGATTGAAATGTGGCGACCTTGTCGGATTTGTCGCCACCTTGCCGGATTTGTGCCGACCTTGCCGGAAATATGGCGACCTCGCCGGTTTTATGGCGAAATTTCCGGATTTATGGCGACCTTTCCCGAAATATGGCTACCTCGCATGATTTATGGCGACCTTGCCGGATCTATGGCGACCTTGCCGGTAATATGGCGACCTCGCCGGATTTATGGCGACCTTGCCGGAAAATGGCGACCTTGCCGGATTTGTGGCGACCATGCCGGATTTATGTCGACCTTGCCGGAAATATGGCGACTTCGCCGGATTTATGCCGACGTTGCCGGAAATATGGAGATCTCGCCGGATTTATGGCGACTTTGCCGGATTTATGGCGACCATGCCGGAAATATGGTGACCTCGCCGGATTTATGCTGACCTCGCCGGATTTATGGCGAACTAGCCGGATTTATGGCGACCTCGGCGGATTTATGGCGACCTCGCCGGAAATATGTTGACCTCGCCGGATTTATGGCGACCTTGCCGGAAATATGGCGACCTCGCCGGATTTAGCGACCTCGCCGGATTTATGGCGACGTTGCCGGAATTATGGCGACCTCGCCGGATTTATGGCGACCTTGCCGGATTTATGGCGACCTTGCCTGATTTATGGCGACTTGCCGGAGATATGGCGACGTCGCCGGAAATATGGCGACCTCGCCGGATTTATGGCGACCTTGCCGGAAATATGGCGACCTCGCCGGATTTTTGGCGACCTCGCCTGATTTTTGGCGACTTTGCCGGAAATATGGCGACCTCGCCGGATTTATGGCGGCCTTGCCGGATTTATGGCGACCATCCCGGAAATATGGTGACCTTGCTGGATTTATGGCGACCTTGCTGGAAATATGGCGACCTCGCCGGATTTATGGCGAACTTGCCGGAATTAAGGCGACCTTTCCGGAAAGATGGCGACCTCGCATGATTTATGGCGAGATTGCCGGATTTATGGCGACCTTGCTGGAAATATGGCGACCTCGCCGGATTTATGGCGACCTTGCCGGAATTATGGCGACCTTGCCGGAAATATGGCGACCTCGCCGGATTTATGGCGACCTTGCCGGAAATATGGCGACCTCGCATGATTTATGGCGACATTGCCGGATTTATGGCGACCTTGCTGGAAATATGGCGATCTCGCCGGATTTGAGGCGACCTTGCCGGATTTATGGCGACCTTGCCGGAAATATGGCGACCTCGCCGGATTTTTGGCGACCTCGCCTGATTTTTGGCGACTTTGCCGGAAATATAGCGACCTCGCCGGATTTATGGCGGCCTTGCCGGATTTATGACGACCATGCCGGAAATATGGTGACCTCGCCGGATTTATGGCGACCTTGCTGGTTTATGGCGACCGTGCTGGAAATATGGCGACCTTTCCGGAAAGATGGCGACCTCGCATGATTTATGGCGAGATTGCCGGATTTATGGCGACCTTGCTGGAAATATGGCGACCTCGCCGGATTTATGGCGACCTTGCCGGAATTATGGCGACCTTGCCGAAAATATGGCGACCTCGCCGGATTTAGCGACCTCGCCGGATTTATGGCGACGTTGCCGAAATTATGGCGACCTCGCCGGATTTATGGCGACCTTGCCGGATTTATGGCGACCTTGCCTGATTTATGGCGACCTTGCCGGAGATATGGCGACGTCGCCGGAAATATGGCGACCTCGCCGGATTTATGGCGACCTTGCCGGAAATATGGCTACCTTGCCGGATTTGTGGCGACTTTGCCGGATTCATGACGACCTTGCCGGAAATATGGCGACCTTGCCGGATATGTGGCGACCTTGCGGGATTTATGGCGACCTTGCCGGAAATATGGCGACCTCGCATGATTTATAGCGACATTGCCGGATTTATGGCGACCTTACTGGAAATATGGCGATCTCGCCGGATTTGAGGCGACCTTGCCGGACTTATGGCGACCTTGCCGGAAATATGGCTACCTTGCCGGATTTGTGGCGACTTTGCCGGATTCATGGCGACCTTGCCGGTAATATGGCGACCTTGCCGGATATGTGGCGACCTTGCGGGATTTATGGCGACCTTGCCGGAAATATGGCGACCTCGCATGATTTATAGCGACATTGCCGGATTTATGGCGACCTTACTGGAAATATGGCGATCTCGCCGGATTTGAGGCGACCTTGCCGGACTTATGGCGACCTTGCCGGAAATATGGCGACCTCGCTGGATTTGTGGCGACTTTGCCGGATTCATGGCGACCTTGCCGGAAATATGGCGACCTTGCCGGATATGTGGCGACCTTGCGGGATTTATGGCGACCTTGCCGGAAATATGGCGACCTCGCCGGATTTATGGAGAAATTTCCGGATTTATGGCTACCTTTCCCGAAATATGGCGACCTCGCATGATTTATGGCGACCTTGCCGGATCTATGGCGACCTTGCCGGTAATATGGCGACCTCGCCGGATTTATGGCGACCTTGCCGGAAAATGGCGACCTTGCCGGATTTGTGGTGACCATGCCTGATTTATGTCGACCTTGCCGGAAATATGTAGGCTTCGCCGGATTTATGCCGACGTTGCCGGAAATATGGCGATCTCGCCGGATTTATGGCGACCTTGCCGGATTTATGGCGACCATGCCGAAAAAAAGGTGACCTCGCCGGACTTATGCTGACCTCGCCAGATTTCTGGCGACCTCGCCGGATTTATGGCGACCTCGCCGGAAATATGGCGACCTCGACGGATTTAGCGACCTCGTCGGATTTATGGCGACGTTGCCGGAATTATGGCGACCTCGCCGGATTTATGGCGACCTTGCCGGATTTATGGCGACCTTGCCTGATTTATGGCGACCGTGCCTGAGATATGGCGACGTCGCCGGAAATATGGCGACCTCGCCGGATTTATGGCGACTTTGACGGAAATATGGCTACCTTGCCGGATTTGTGGCGACTTTGCCGGATTCATGGCGAGCTTGCCGGAAATATGGCGACCTTGCCGGATATGTGGCGACCTTGCGGGATTTATGGCGACCTTGCCGGAAATATGGCGACCTCGCATGATTTATAGCGACATTGCCGGATTTATGGCGACCTTGCTGGAAATATGGCGATCTCGCCGGATTTGAGGCGACCTTGCCGGATTTATGGCGACCTTGCCGGAAATATGGTGACCTCGCCGGATTGATGGCGACCTTGCTGGATTGATGGCGACCTTGCTGGAAATATGGCGACCTCGCCGGATATGTGGCGACCTTGCGGGATTTATGGCGACCTTGCCGGAAATATGGCGACCTCGCCGGATTTATGGAGAAATTTCCGGATTTATGGCTACCTTTCCCGAAATATGGCGACCTCGCATGATTTATGGCGACCTTGCCGGATCTATGGCGACCTTGCCGGTAATATGGCGACCTCGCCGGATTTATGGCGACCTTGCCGGAAAATGGCGACCTTGCCGGATTTGTGGTGACCATGCCTGATTTATGTCGACCTTGCCGGAAATATGTAGGCTTCGCCGGATTTATGCCGACGTTGCCGGAAATATGGCGATCTCGCCGGATTTATGGCGACCTTGCCGGATTTATGGCGACCATGCCGAAAAAAAGGTGACCTCGCCGGACTTATGCTGACCTCGCCAGATTTCTGGCGACCTCGCCGGATTTATGGCGACCTCGCCGGAAATATGGCGACCTCGACGGATTTAGCGACCTCGTCGGATTTATGGCGACGTTGCCGGAATTATGGCGACCTCGCCGGATTTATGGCGACCTTGCCGGATTTATGGCGACCTTGCCTGATTTATGGCGACCGTGCCTGAGATATGGCGACGTCGCCGGAAATATGGCGACCTCGCCGGATTTATGGCGACTTTGACGGAAATATGGCTACCTTGCCGGATTTGTGGCGACTTTGCCGGATTCATGGCGAGCTTGCCGGAAATATGGCGACCTTGCCGGATATGTGGCGACCTTGCGGGATTTATGGCGACCTTGCCGGAAATATGGCGACCTCGCATGATTTATAGCGACATTGCCGGATTTATGGCGACCTTGCTGGAAATATGGCGATCTCGCCGGATTTGAGGCGACCTTGCCGGATTTATGGCGACCTTGCCGGAAATATGGTGACCTCGCCGGATTGATGGCGACCTTGCTGGATTGATGGCGACCTTGCTGGAAATATGGCGACCTCGCCGGATTTATGGCGAACTTGCCGGAATTAAGGCGACCTTTCCGGAAAGATGGCGACCTCACATGATTTATGGCGACATTGCCGGATTTATGGCGACCTTGCTGGAAATATGGCGACCTCGCCGGATTTAGCGACCTCGCCGGATTTATGGCGACGTTGCCGGAATTATGGCGACCTCGCCGGATTTATGGCGACCTTGCCGGATTTATGGCGACCTTGCCTGATTTATGGCGACCTTGCCGGAGATATGGCGACGTCGCCGGAAATATGGCGACCTCGCCGGAAATATTGCGACCTTGCTGGAAATATGGGGAGCTTGCCGTATTTGTGGCTACCTTCCCGGATTTATGGCGACTTTGCCGGAAATATGGCGACATTGCCGGATTTGTGGCGACTTTGCCGGATTTATGACGACATTGCCGGATTTGTGGCGACCTTGCCGGAAATATGGCGACCTCGCCGGATTTGTGGCGACCTTGCCGGATTTATGGGGACCTTGCCGGAAATATGGCGACCTCGCCGGATTTGTGGCGACCTTGCCGGATTTATGGCGACCTTGTCGGAAATATGGCGACCTTGCCGGATTTGTGGCGACCTTGCCGGAAATATTGCAACCGTGCTGGAAATATGGGGACATTGCCGGATTTGTGGCGACCTTGCTGGAAATTTGGCGACCTTGTCGGAAATATAGCGACCTTGCCGGATTTGTGGCGACCTTGCCGGATTTATGGCGACCTTGTCGGAAATATGGCGACCTTGCCGGATTTGTGGCGACCTTGCCGGAAATATTGCGACCTTGCTGGAAATATGGTGACCTTGCCGTATTTGTGGCGACCTTGCCGTATTTATGACGACATTGCCGGATTTGTGGCGACCTTGCCGGAAATATGGCGACCTCGCCGGATTTGTGGCGACCTTGCCGGATTTATGGGGACCTTGCCGGAAATATGGCGACCTCGCCGGATTTGTGGCGATCTTGCCGGATTTATGGCGACCTTGCCGGAAATATGGCGACCTTGCCGGATTTGTGGCGACCTTGCCGGAAATATTGCGACCTTGCTGTAAATATGGGGACATTGCCCGATTTGTGGCGACCTTGCCGGATTTATGGCGACCTTGTCGGAAATATGGCGACCTTGCCGGATTTGTGGCGACCATGCCGGAAATATTGCGACCTTGCTGGAAATATGGTGACCTTGCCGTATTTGTGGCGACCTTGCCGGATTTATGGCGACCTTGCCGAAAATATGACGACCTTGCCGGATTTATGTCGACCTTGCCTGAAATATGGCGACCTTGCCGAATTTGTGGCGACCTTGCCGGATTTATGGCGACCTTGCCGGATTTGTGGCGACCTTGCTGGAAATATGGCGTCCTCGCCGGATTTGTGGCGACCTTGCCGGATTTGTGGCGACCTCGCCGGAAATATGGCGAACTCGCCGGATTTATGGCGACCGCCGGATTTGTGGCGACCTTGCCGGAAATATGGCGACTTCGCCGGATTTGTGGCGACCTTGCCGGATTTGTGGCGACCTTGCCGGATTTATGGCGACCTTGCCTGATTTATGGCGACCTTGCCGGAGATATGGCGACGTCGCCGGAAATATGGCGACCTCGCCGCATTTATGGCGACCTTGCCGGAAATATGGCGACCTTGCCGGAAATATTGCGACCTTCCTGGAAACATGGTGACCTTGCCGTATTTGTGGCGACCTTGCCGGATTTATGGCGACTTTGCCGGAAATATGGCGACATTGCCGGACTTGAGGCGACCTTGCCGGAAATGTGGCGACCTCGCCGGATTTGTGGCGACCTTGCCGGAAATATTGCGACCGTGCTGGAAATATGGGGACATTGCCGGATTTGTGGCGACCTTGCTGGAAATTTGGCGACGTTGTCGGAAATATAGCGACCTTGCCGGATTTGTGGCGACCTTGCCGGATTTATGGCGACCTTGTCGGAAATATGGCGATCTTGCCGGATTTGTGGCGACCTTGAGGGAAATATTGCGACCTTGCTGGAAATATGGTGACCTTGCCGTATTTGTGGCGACCTTGCCTAATTTATGAAGACATTGCCGGATTTGTGGCGACCTTGCCGGAAATATGGCGACCTCGCCGGATTTGTGGCGACCTTGCCGGATTTATGGGGACCTTGCCGGAAATATGGCGACCTCGCCGGATTTGTGACGACCTTGCCGGATTTATGGCGACCTTGTCGGAAATATGGCGACCATGCCGGATTTGTGGCGACCATGCCGGAAATATTGCGACCTTGCTGGAAATATGGTGACCTTGCCGTATTTGTGGCGACCTTGCCGGATTTATGGCGACTTTGCCTGAAATATGGCGACATTGCCGGACTTGAGGCGACCTTGCCGTATTTATGACGACCTTGCCGGATTTATGTCGACCTTGCCTGAAATATGGCGACCTTGCCGAATTTGTGGCGACCTTGCCGGATTTATGGCGACCTTGCCGGATTTGTGGCGACCTTGCTGGAAATATGGCGACCTCGCCGGATTTGTGGCGACCTTGCCGGATTTGTGGTGACCACGCCGGAAATATGGCGAACTCGCTGGATTTATGGCGACCATGCCGGATTTGTGGCGACCTTGCCGGAAATGTGGCGACCTCGCCGGATTTGTGGCGACATTGCCGGATTTATGGCGACCTTGCCGAAAATATGGCGACCTCGCCGGATTTGTGGCGACCTAGCCGGATTTATGGCGACCTTGCCGGAAAAATGGCGACTTCGCCGGATTTGTGGCGACCTTGCCGGATTTGTGGCGACCTTGCCGGATTTATGGCGACCTTGCCTGATTTATGGCGACCTTGCCGGAGATATGGCGACGTCGCCGGAAATATGGCGACCTCGCCGCATTTATGGCGACCTTGCCGGAAATATGGCGAACTTGCAGGAAATATTGCGACCTTCCTGGAAATATGGGGAGCTTGCCGTACTTGTGGCTACCTTCCCGGATTTATGGCGACTTTGCCGGAAATATGGCGACATTGCCGGATTTGTGGCGACTTTGCCGGATTTATGACGACATTGCCGGATTTGTGGCGACATTGCCGGAAATATGGCGACCTCGCCGGATTTGTGGCGACCTTGCCGCATTTATGGGGACCTTGCCGAAAATATGGCGACCTCGCCGGATTTGTGGCGATCTTGCCGGATTTATGGCGACCTTGCCGGAAATTTGGCGACCTTGCCGGATTTGTGGCGACCTTGACGGAAATATTGCGACCTTGCTGGAAATATGGGGACATTGCCGGATTTGTGGCGACCTTGCTGGAAATTTGGCGACCTTGTCGGAAATATAGCGACCTTGCCGGATTTGTGGCGACCTTGCCGGATTTATGGCGACCTTGTCGGAAATATGGCGATCTTGCCGGATTTTTGGCGACCTTGCCGGAAATATTGCGATCTTGCTGGAAATATGGTGACATTGCCGTATTTGTGGCGACCTTGCCGTATTTATGACGACATTGCCGGATTTTTGGCGACCTTGCCGGAAATATGGCGACCTCGCCGGATTTGTGGCGACCTTGCCGGATTTATGGGGACCTTGCCGGAAATATGGCGACCTCGCCGGATTTGTGGCGACCTTGCCGGATTTATGGCGACCTTGCCGGAAATATGGCGGCCTTGCCGGATTTGTGGCGACCTTGCCGGAAATATTGCGACCTTGCTGGAAATATGGGGACATTGCCGGATTTGTGGCGACCTTGCCGGATTTATGGCGACCTTGTCGGAAATATGGCGACCTTGCCGGATTTGTGGCGACCATGCCGGAAATATTGCGACCTTGCTGGTAATATGGTGACCTTGCCGTATTTGTGGCGACCTTGCCGGATTTATGGCGACCTCGCCGGATTTATGGCGACCTTGCCGGAAAATGGCGACCTTGCCGGATTTGTGGTGACCATGCCTGATTTATGTCGACCTTGCCGGAAATATGGCGGCTTCGCCGGATTTATGCCGACGTTGCCGGAAATATGGCGATCTCGCCGGATTTATGGGGACCTTGCCGGATTTATGGCGACCATGCCGAAAAAAATGTGACCTCGCCGGATTTATGCTGACCTCGCCAGATTTATGGCGACCTCGCCGGATTTATGGCGACCTCGCCGGAAATATGGCGACCTCGCCGGATTTAGCGACCTCGCCGGATTTATGGCGATGTTGCCGGAATTATGGCGACCTCGCCGGATTTATGGCGACATTGACGGATTTATGGCGACCTTGCCTGATTTATGGCGACCTTGCAGGAGATATGGCGACGTCGCTGGAAATATGGCGACCTCGCCGGATTTATGGCGACCTTGCCGGAAATATGGCTACCTTGCCGGATTTGTGGCGACTTTGCCGGATTCATGGCGACGTTGCCGGAAATATGGCGACCTTGCCGGATATGTGGCGACCTTGCGCGATTTATGGCGACCTTGCCGGAAATATGGCGACCTCGCATGATTTATAGCGACTGCCGGATTTATGGCGACCTTGCTGGAAATATGGCGATCCCGCCGGATTTGAGGCGACCTTGCCGGATTTATGGCGACCTTGCCGGATTTATGGCGACCTTGCCGGATTTATGGCAACCTTGCCTGATTTATGGCGACCTTGCCGGAGATATGGCGACGTCGCCGGAAATATGGCGACCTCGCCGGATTTATGGCGACCGTGCCGGAAATATGGCGACCTTGCCGGAAATATTGCGACCTCGCCGGATTTGTGGCGACCTTGCCGGATTTATGGCGACCTTGCCGGAAATATGGCGACCTTGCCGGATTTGTGGCGACCTTGCCGGAAATATTGCGACCTTGCTGGAAATATGGGGACATTGCCGGATTTGTGGCGACCTTGCTGGAAATTTGGCGACATTGTCGGAAATATAGCGACCTTGCCGGATTTGTGGCGACCTTGCCGGATTTATGGCGACCTTGTCGGAAATATGGCGACCTTGCCGGATTTGTGGCGACCTTGCCGGAAATATTGCGACCTTGCTGGAAATATGGTGACCTTGCCGTATTTGTGGCGACCTTGCCGTATTTTTGACGACATTGCCGGATTTGTGGCGACCTTACCGGAAATATGGCGACCTCTCCGGATTTGTGGCGACCTTGCCGGATTTATGGGGACCTGGCCGGGAATATGGCGACCTCGCAGGATTTGTGGCGACCTTGCCGGATCGATGGCGACCTTGCCGGAAATATGGCGACCTTGCCGGATTTGTGGCGCCCATGCCGGAAATATTGCGACTTTGCTGGAAATATGGTGACCTTGCCGTATTTGTGGCGACCTTGCCGGATTTATGGCGACTTTGCCGGAAATATGGCGACATTGCCGGACTTGAGGCGACCTTGCCGTATTTATGACGAACTTGCCGGATTTATGTCGACCTTGCCTGAAATATGGCGACCTTGCCGAATTTGTGGCGACCTTGCCTGATTTATGGCGACCTTGCCGGATTCGTGGCGACCTTGCTGGAAATATGGCGACCTCGCCGGATTTCTGGCGACCTTGCCGGATTTGTGGCGACCTCGCCGGAAAAGGGCAAACTCGCCGGATTTATGGCGACCATGCCGGATTTGTGGCGACCTTGCCGGAAATGTGGCGACCTCGCCGGATTTGTGGCGACATTGCCGGAATTATGGCGACCTTGCCGAAAATATGGCGACCTCGCCGGATTTGTGGCGACCTAGCCGGATTTATGGCGACCTTGCCGGAAATATGGCGACTTCTCCGGATTTGTGGGGACCTTGGCGGATTTGTGGCGACCTTGCCGGATTTATGGCGACCTTGCCTGATTTATGGCGACCTTGCCGGAGATATGGCGACGTCGCCGGAAATATGGCGACCTCGCCGGATTTATGGCGACCTTGCCGGAAATATGGCGACCTTGCCGGAAATATTGCGACCTTGCTGGAAATATGGTGACCTTGCCGTATTTGTGGCGACCTTGCCGGATTTATGGCGACTTTGCCGGAAATATGGCGACATTGCCGGACTTGAGGCGACCTTGCCGTATTTGTGACGAACTTGCCGGATTTATGGCGACCTTGCCGGATTTATGGCGACCATGCCGGATTTGTGGCGACCTTGCTGGAAATATGGCGACCTCGCCGGATTTCTGGCGACCTTGCCGGATTTGTGGCGACCTCACCGGAAATATGGCGAACTCGCCGGATTTATGGCGACCATGCCGGATTTGTGGCGACCTTGCCGGAAATGTGGCGACCTTGCCGTATTTGTGGCGACATTGCCGGATTTATGGCGACCTTGCCGGAAATATGGCGACCTTGCCGGATATGTGGCGACCTTGCGCGATTTATGGCGACCTTGCCGGAAATATGGCGACCTCGCATGATTTATAGCGACTGCCGGATTTATGGCGACCTTGCTGGAAATATGGCGATCTCGCCGGATTTGAGGCGACCTTGCCGGATTTATGGCGACCTTGCCGGAAATATGGTGACCTCGCCGGATTTATGGCGACCTTGCTGGATTGATGGCGACCTTGCTGGAAATATGGCGACCTCGCCGGATTTATGGCGAACTTGCCGGAATTAAAGCGACCTTTCCGGAAAGATGGCGAACTCGCATGATGTATGGCGACATTGCCGGATTTATGGCGACCTTGCTGGAAATATGGCGACCTCGCCGGATTTAGCGACCTCGCCGGATTTATGGCGACGTTGCCGGAATTATGGCGACCTCGCCGGATTTATGGCGACCTTGCCGGATTTATGGCAACCTTGCCTGATTTATAGCGACCTTGCCGGAGATATGGCGACGTCGCCGGAAATATGGCGACCTCGCCGGATTTATGGCGACCGTGCCGGAAATATGGCGACATTGCCGGAAATATTGCGACCTTGCTGGAAATATGGGGAGCTTGCCGTATTTGTGGCTATCTTCCCGGATTTATGGCGACTTTGCCGGAAATATGGCGACATTGCCGGATTTGTGGCGACTTTGCCGGATTTATGACGACATTGCCGGATTTGTGGCGACCTTGCCGGAAATATAGCGACCTCGCCGGATTTGTGGCGACCTTGCCGGATTTATGGGGACCTTGCCGGAAATATGGCGACCTCGCCGGATTTGTGGCGACCTTGCCGGATTTATGGCGACCTTGCCGGAAATATGGCGACCTTGCCGGATTTGTGGCGACCTTGCCGGAAATATTGCGACCTTGCTGGAAATATGGGGACATTGCCGGATTTGTGGCGACCTTGCTGGAAATTTGGCGACATTGTCGGAAATATAGCGACCTTGCCGGATTTGTGGCGACCTTGCTGGATTTATGGCGACCTTGTCGGAAATATGGCGACCTTGCCGGATTTGTGGCGACCTTGCCGGAAATATTGCGACCTTGCTGGAAATATGGTGACCTTGCCGTATTTGTGGCGACCTTGCCGTATTTTTGACGACATTGCCGGATTTGTGGCGACCTTACCGGAAATATGGCGACCTCTCCGGATTTGTGGCGACCTTGCCGGATTTATGGGGACCTGGCCGGGAATATGGCGACCTCGCAGGATTTGTGGCGACCTTGCCGGATTGATGGCGACCTTGCCGGAAATATGGCGACCTTGCCGGATTTGTGGCGACCTTGCCGGAAATATTGCGACCTTGCTGGAAATATGGGGACATTGCCGGATTTGTGGCGACCTTGCCGGATTTATGGCGACCTTGTCGGAAATATGGCGACCTTGCCGGATTTGTGGCGACCATGCCGGAAATATTGCGACCTTGCTGGAAATATGGTGACCTTGCCGTATTTGTGGCGACCTTGCCGGATTTATGGCGACTTTGCCGGAAATATGGCGACATTGCCGGACTTGAGGCGACCTTGCCGTATTTATGACGAACTTGCCGGATTTATGTCGTCCTTGCCTGAAATATGGCGACCTTGCCGAATTTGTGGCGACCTTTCCTGATTTATGGCGACCTTGCCGGATTCGTGGCGACCTTGCTGGAAATATGGCGACCTCGCCGGATTTCTGGCGACCTTGCCGGATTTGTGGCGACCTCGCCGGAAAAAGGGCAAACTCGCCGGATTTATGGCGACCATGCCGGATTTGTGGCGACCTTGCCGGAAATGTGGCGACCTCGCCGGATTTGTGGCGACCTTGCCGGATTTATGGCGACCTTGCCGAAAATATGGCGACCTCGCCGGATTTGTGGCGACCTAGCCGGATTTATGGCGACCTTGCCGGAAATATGGCGACTTCTCCGGATTTGTGGCGACCTTGCCGGATTTGTGGCGACCTTGCCGGATTTATGGCGACCTCGCCGGATTTATGGCGACCTTGCCGGAAATATGGCGACCTTGCCGGAAATATTGCGACCTTGCTGGAAATATGGTGACCTTGCCGTATTTGTGGCGACCTTGCCGGATTTATGGCGACTTTGCCGGAAATATGGCGACATTGCCGGATTTGTGGCGACCTTGCCGGAAATATTGCGACCTTGCTGGAAATATGGTGACCTTGCCGTATTTGTGGCGACCTTGCCGTATTTTTGACGACATTGCCGGATTTGTGGCGACCTTACCGGAAATATGGCGACCTCTCCGGATTTGTGGCGACCTTGCCGGATTTATGGGGACCTGGCCGGAAATATGGCGACCTCGCAGGATTTGTGGCGACCTTGCCGGATTGATGGCGACCTTGCCGGAAATATGGCGACCTTGCCGGATTTGTGGCGACCTTGCCGGAAATATTGCGACCTTGCTGGAAATAT
This sequence comes from Malacoraja senta, assembly GCA_038087875.1. Classification (NCBI taxonomy): domain Eukaryota; kingdom Metazoa; phylum Chordata; class Chondrichthyes; order Rajiformes; family Rajidae; genus Malacoraja; species Malacoraja senta. The sequence goes on from JAXLNO010003307.1 coordinate 216,965, forward strand.
GGGGACATTGCCGGATTTGTGGCGACCTTGCCGGATTTATGGCGACCTTGTCGGAAATATGGCGACCTTGCCGGATTTGTGGCGACCATGCCGGAAATATTGCGACCTTGCTGGAAATATGGTGACCTTGCCGTATTTGTGGCGACCTTGCCGGATTTATGGCGACTTTGCCGGAAATATGGCGACATTGCCGGACTTGAGGCGACCTTGCCGTATTTATGACGAACTTGCCGGATTTATGTCGACCTTGCCTGAAATATGGCGACCTTGCCGAATTTGTGGCGACCTTGCCTGATTTATGGCGACCTTGCCGGATTCGTGGCGACCTTGCTGGAAATATGGCGACCTCGCCGGATTTCTGGCGACCTTGCCGGATTTGTGACGACCTCGCCGGAAAAAGGGCAAACTCGCCGGATTGATGGCGACCATGCCGGATTTGTGGCGACCTTGCCGGAAATGTGGCGACCTCGCAGGATTTGTGGCGACATTGCCGGATTTATGGCGCCCTTGCCGAAAATATGGCGACCTCGCCGGATTTGTGGCGACCTAGCCGGATTTATGGCGACCTTGCCGGAAATATGGCGACTTCTCCGGATTTGTGGCGACCTTGCCGGATTTGTGGCGACCTTGCCGGATTTATGGCGACCTTGCCTGATTTATGGCGACCTTGCCGGAGATATGGCGACGTCGCCGGAAATATGGCCACCTCGCCGGATTTATGGCGACCTTGCCGGAAATATGGCGACCTTGCCGGAAATATTGCGACCTTGCTGGAAATATGGTGACCTTGCCGTATTTGTGGCGACCTTGCCGGATTTATGGCGACTTTGCCGGAAATATGGCGACATTGCCGGACTTGAGGCGACCTTGCCGTATTTGTGACGAACTTGCCGGATTATGGTGACCTTGCCGGATTTATGGCGACCATGCCGGATTTGTGGCGACCTTGCTGGAAATATGGCGACCTCGCCGGATTTCTGGCGACCTTGCCGGATTTATGGCGACCTTGCTGGAAATATGGCGACCTCGCCGGATTTCTGGCGACCTTGCCGGATTTGTGGCGACCTCGCCGGAAATATGGCGAACTCGCCGGATTTATGGCGACCATGCCGGATTTGTGGCGACCTTGCCGGAAATGTGGCGACCTCGCCGGATTTGTGGCGACATTGCCGGATTTATGGCGACCTTGCCGAAAATATGGCGACCTCGCCGGATTTGTGGCGACCTAGCCGGATTTATGGCGACCTTGCCGGAAATATGGCGACTTCGCCGGATTTGTGGCGACCTTGCCGGATTTGTGGCGACCTTGCCGGATTTATGGCGACCTTGCCTGATTTATGGCGACCTTGCTGGAGATATGGCGACGTCGCCGGAAATATGGCGACCTCGCCGGACTTATGGCGACCTTGCCGGAAATATGGCGACCTTGCCGGAAATATTGCGACCTTGCTGGAAATATGGGGAGCTTGCCGTATTTGTGGCTACCTTCCCGGATTTATGGCGACTTTGCCGGAAATATGGCGACATTGCCGGATTTGTGGCGACTTTGCCGGATTTATGACGACATTGCCGGATGTGTGGCGACCTTGCCGGAAATATGGCGACCTCGCCGGATTTGTGGCGACCTTGCCGGATTTATGGGGACCTTGCCGGAAATATGGCGACCTCGCCGGATTTATGGCGACCATGCCGGATTTGTGGCGACCTTGCCGGAAATGTGGCGACCTCGCCGGATTTGTGGCGACATTGCCGGATTTATGGCGACTTTGCCGGAAATATGGCGACATTGCCGGACTTGAGGCGACCTTGCCGTATTTGTGACGAACTTGCCGGATTATGGTGACCTTGCCGGATTTATGGCGACCATGCCGGATTTGTGGCGACCTTGCTGGAAATATGGCGACCTCGCCGGATTTCTGGCGACCTTGCCGGATTTATGGCGACCTTGCTGGAAATATGGCGACCTCGCCGGATTTCTGGCGACCTTGCCGGATTTGTGGCGACCTCGCCGGAAATATGGCGAACTCGCCGGATTTATGGCGACCATGCCGGATTTGTGGCGACCTTGCCGGAAATGTGGCGACCTCGCCGGATTTGTGGCGACATTGCCGGATTTATGGCGACCTTGCCGAAAATATGGCGACCTCGCCGGATTTGTGGCGACCTAGCCGGATTTATGGCGACCTTGCCGGAAATATGGCGACTTCGCCGGATTTGTGGCGACCTTGCCGGATTTGTGGCGACCTTGCCGGATTTATGGCGACCTTGCCTGATTTATGGCGACCTTGCTGGAGATATGGCGACGTCGCCGGAAATATGGCGACCTCGCCGGACTTATGGCGACCTTGCCGGAAATATGGCGACCTTGCCGGAAATATTGCGACCTTGCTGGAAATATGGGGAGCTTGCCGTATTTGTGGCTACCTTCCCGGATTTATGGCGACTTTGCCGGAAATATGGCGACATTGCCGGATTTGTGGCGACTTTGCCGGATTTATGACGACATTGCCGGATGTGTGGCGACCTTGCCGGAAATATGGCGACCTCGCCGGATTTGTGGCGACCTTGCCGGATTTATGGGGACCTTGCCGGAAATATGGCGACCTCGCCGGATTTATGGCGACCATGCCGGATTTGTGGCGACCTTGCCGGAAATGTGGCGACCTCGCCGGATTTGTGGCGACATTGCCGGATTTATGGCGACCTTGCCGAAAATATGGCGACCTCGCCGGATTTGTGGCGACCTAGCCGGATTTATGGCGACCTTGCCGGAAATATGGCGACTTCGCCGGATTTGTGGCGACCTTGCCGGATTTGTGACGACCTTGCCGGATTTATGGCGACCTTGCCTGATTTATGGCGACCTTGCCGGAGATATGGCGACGTCGCCGGAAATATGGCGACCTCGCCGGATTTATGGCGACCTTGCCGGAAATATGGCGACCTTGCCGGAAATATTGCGACCTTGCTGGAAATATGGGGACATTGCCGGATTTGTGGCGACCTTGCTGGAAATTTGGCGACCTTGTCGGAAATATAGCGACCTTGCCGGATTTGTGGCGACCTTGCCGGATTTATGGCGACCTTGTCGGAAATATGGCGACCTTGCCGGATTTGTGGCGACCTTGCCGGAAATGTGGCGACCTCGCCGGATTTGTGGCGACATTGCCGGATTTATGGCGACCTTGCCGAAAATATGGCGACCTCGCCGGATTTGTGGCGACCTAGCCGTATTTATGGCGACCTTGCCGGAAATATGGCGACTTCGCCGGATTTGTGGCGACCTTGCCGGATTTGTGACGACCTTGCCGGATTTATGGCGACCTTGCCTGATTTATGGCGACCTTGCCGGAGATATGGCGACGTCGCCGGAAATATGGCGACCTCGCCGGATTTATGGCGACCTTGACGGAAATATGGCGACCTTGCCGGAAATATTGCGACCTTGCTGGAAATATGGGGACATTGCCGGATTTGTGGCGACCTTGCTGGAAATTTGGCGACCTTGTCGGAAATATAGCGACCTTGCCGGATTTGTGGCGACCTTGCCGGATTTATGGCGACCTTGTCGGAAATATGGCGACCTTGCCGGATTTGTGGCGACCTTGCCGGAACTATTGCGACCTTGCTGGAAATATGGTGACCTTGCCGTATTTGTGGCGACCTTGCCGTATTTATGACGAGATTGCCGGATTTTTGGCGACCTTGCCGGAAATATGGCGACCTCGCCGGATTTGTGGCGCCCTTGCCGGATTTATGGGGACCTTGCCGGAAATATGGCGACCTCGCCGGATTTGTGGCGACCTTGTCGGATTTATGGCGACCTTGCCGGAAATATGGCGGCCTTGCCGGATTTGTGGCGACCTTGCCGGAAATATTGCGACCTTGCTGGAAATATGGGGACATTGCCGGATTTGTGGCGACCTTGCCGGATTTGTGGCGACCTTGCCGGATTTATGGCGACCTTGCCTGATTTATGGCGACCTTGCCGGAGATATGGCGACGTCGCCGGAAATATGGCGACCTCGCCGGATTTATGGCGACCTTGCCGGAAATATGGCGACCTTGCCGGAAATATTGCGACCTTGCTGGAAATATGGGGAGCTTGCCGTATTTGTGGCTACCTTCCCGGATTTATGGCGACTTTGCCGGAAATATGGCGACATTGCCGGATTTGTGGCGACTTTGCCGGATTTATGACGACATTGCCGGATTTGTGGCGACCTTGCCGAAAATATGGCGACCTCGCCGGATTTGTGGCGACCTTGCCGGATTTATGGGGACCTTGCCGGAAATATGGCGACCTCGCCGGATTTGTGGCGACCTTGCGGGATTTATGGCGACCTTGCCGGAAATATGGCGACCTTGCCGGATTTGTGGCCACCTTGCCGGAAATATTGCGACCTTGCTGGAAATATGGTGACCTTGCCGTATTTGTGGCGACCTTGCCGTATTTATGACGAGATTGCCTGATTTTTGGCGACCTTGCCGGAAATATGGCGACCTCGCCGGATTTGTGGCGACCTTGCCGGATTTAAGTGGACCTTACCGGATATATGGAGACCTCGCCGGATTTGTGGCGACCTTGTCGGATTTATGGCGACCTTGCCGGAAATATGGCGGCCTTGCCGGATTTGTGGCGACCTTGCCGGAAATATTGCGACCTTGCTGGAAATATGGGGACATTGCCGGATTTGTGGCGACCTTGCCGGATTTGTGGCGACCTTGCCGGATTTATGGCGACCTTGCCTGATTTATGGCGACCTTGCCGGAGATATGGCGACGTCGCCGGAAATATGGCGACCTCACCGGATTTATGGCGACCTTGCCGGAAATATGGCGACCTTGCCGGAAATATTGCGACCTTGCTGGAAATATGGGGAGCTTGCCGTATTTGTGGCTACCTTCCCGGATTTATGGCGACTTTGCCGGAAATATGGCGACATTGCCGGATTTGTGGCGACTTTGCCGGATTTATGACGACATTGCCGGATTTGTGGCGACCTTGCCGGAAATATGGCGACCTCGCCGGATTTGTGGCGACCTTGCCGGATTTATGGGGACCTTGCCGGAAATATGGCGACCTCGCCGGATTTGTGGCGACCTTGCCGGATTTATGGCGACCTTGCCGGAAATATGGCGACCTTGCCGGATTTGTGGCGACCTTGCCGGAAATATTGCGACCTTGCTGGAAATATGGGGACATTGCCGGATTTGTGGCGACCTTGCTGGAAATTTGGCGACCTTGTCGGAAATATAGCGACCTTGCCGGATTTGTGGCGACCTTGCCGGATTTATGGCGACCTTGTCGGAAATATGGGACCTTGCCGGATTTGTGGCGACCTTGCCGGAACTATTGCGACCTTGCAGGAAATATGGTGACCTTGCCGTATTTGTGGCGACCTTGCCGTATTTATGACGAGATTGCCGGATTTTTGGCGACCTTGCCGGAAATATGGCGACCTCGCCGGATTAGTGGCGACCTTGCCGGATTTATGGGGACCTTGCCGGAAATATGGCGACCTCGCCGGATTTGTGGCGACCTTGCCGGATTTATGGCGACCTTGCCGGAAATATGGCGGCCTTGCCGGATTTGTGGCGACCTTGCCGGAAATATTGCGACCTTGCTGGAAATATGGGGACATTGCCGGATTTGTGGCGACCTTGCCGGATTTATGGCGACCTTGTCGGAAATATGGCGACCTTGCCGGATTTGTGGCGACCATGCCGGAAATATTGCGACCTTGCTGGAAATATGGTGACCTTGCCGTATTTGTGGCGACCTTGCCGGATTTATGGCGACTTTGCCGGAAATATGGCGACATTGCCGGACTTGAGGCGACCTTGCCGTATTTATGACGACCTTGCCGGATTTATGTCGACCTTGCCTGAAATATGGCGACCTTGCCGAATTTGTGTCGACCTTGCCGGATTTATGGCGACGTTGCCGGATTTGTGGCGGCCTTGCTGGAAATATGGCGACCTCGCCGGATTTCTGGCGACCTTGCCGGATTTGTGGCGACCTCGCCGGAAATATGGCGAACTCGCCGGATTTATGGCGACCATGCCGGATTTCTGGCGACCTTGCCGGAAATGTGGCGACCTCGCCGGATTTGTGGCGACATTGCCGGATTTATGGCGACCTTGCCGAAAATATGGCGACCTCGCCGGATTTGTGGCGACCTAGCCGGATTTATGGCGACCTTGCCGGAAATATGGCGACTTCGCCGGATTTGTGGCGACCTTGCCGGATTTGTGGCGACCTTGCAGGAAATATGGCGACCTCGCCGGATTTATGGCGACCTTGCCAGAATTGTGGCGACCTTGCGGGAAATATGGCGATTTCGCGGGATTTGTGGCGACCTTGCCGGATTTATGGCGACCTTGCCGGAAATATGGCGACCTCGCTGGATTTGTGGCGACCTTGCCGGATTTATGGCGACCTGGCCGGATTTGTGGCGACCTTGCCGGATTTGTAGCAACCTTGCCGGAAATATGTAGACCCAATCTACATGAGATTCCTCCTTCAGGGAACTATGCACAGTTATTCCTAGATCCCTCTGTTCAACTGCATTCCTCAATTCGCTAACATTTATGGCGACCATGCCGGATTTCTGGGGACCTTGCCGGAAATGTGGCGACCTCGCCGGATTTGTGGCGACATTGCCGGATTTGTGGCGACCTTGCTGGAAATTTGGCGACCTTGTCGGAAATATAGCGACCTTGCCGGATTTGTGGCGACCTTGCCGGATTTATGGCGACCTTGTCGGAAATATGGCGACCTTGCCGGATTTGTGGCGACCTTGCCGGAACTATTGCGACCTTGCTGGAAATATGGTGACCTTGCCGTATTTGTGGCGACCTTGCCGTATTTATGACGAGATTGCCGGATTTTTGGCGACCTTGCCGGAAATATGGCGACCTCGCCGGATTTGTGGCGACCTTGCCGGATTTATGGGGACCTTGCCGGAAATATGGCGACCTCGCCGGATTTGTGGCGACCTTGCCGGATTTATGGCGACCTTGCCGGAAATATGGCGGCCTTGCCGTATTTGTGGCGACCTTGCCGGAAATATTGCGACCTTGCTGGAAATATGGGGACATTGCCGGATTTGTGGCGACCTTGCCGGATTTATGGCGACCTTGTCGGAAATATGGCGACCTTGCCGGATTTGTGGCGACAATGCCGGAAATATTGCGACCTTGCTGGAAATATGGTGACCTTGCCGTATTTGTGGCGACCTTGCCGGATTTATGGCGACTTTGCCGGAAATATGGCGACATTGCCGGACTTGAGGCGACCTTGCCGTATTTATGACGCCCTTGCCGGATTTATGTCGACCTTGCCTGAAATATGGCGACCTTGCCGAATTTGTGGCGACCTTGCCGGATTTATGGCGACCTTGCCGGATTTGTGGCGGCCTTGCTGGAAATATGGCGACCTCGCCGGATTTCTGGCGACCTTGCCGGATTTGTGGCGACCTCGCCGGAAATATGGCGAACTCGCCGGATTTATGGCGACCATGCCGGATTTCTGGCGACCTTGCCGGAAATGTGGCGACCTCGCCGGATTTGTGGCGACATTGCCGGATTTATGGCGACCTTGCCGAAAATATGGCGACCTCGCCGGATTTGTGGCGACCTAGCCGGATTCATGGCGACCTTGCCGGAAATATGGCGACTTCGCCGGATTTGTGGCGACCTTGCCGGATTTGTGGCGACCTTGCAGGAAATATGCGACCTCGCCGGATTTATGGCGACCTTGCCAGAATTGTGGCGACCTTGCGGGAAATATGGCGATTTCGCGGGATTTGTGGCGACCTTGCCGGATTTATGGCGACCTTGCCGGGAATATGGCGACGTCGCTGGATTTGTGGCGACCTTGCCGGATTTATGGCGACCTGGCCGGATTTGTGGCGACCTTGCCGGATTTGTAGCGACCTTGCCGGAAATATGTAGACCCAATCTACATGAGATTCCTCCTTCAGGGAACTATGCACAGTTATTCCTAGATCCCTCTGTTCAACTGCATTCCTCAATTCGCTAACATTTATGGCGACCATGCCGGATTTCTGGCGACCTTGCCGGAAATGTGGCGACCTCGCCGGATTTGTGGCGACATTGCCGGATTTATGCCGACCTTGCCGAAAATATGGCGACCTCGCCGGATTTGTGGCGACCTAGCCGGATTTATGGCGACCTTGCCGGAAATATGGCGACTTCGCCGGATTTGTGGCGACCTTGCCGGATTTGTGGCGACCTTGCAAGAAATATGGCGACCTCGCCGGATTTATGGCGACCTTGCCAGAATTGTGGCGACCTTGCGGGAAATATGGCGATTTCGCGGGATTTGTGGCGACCTTGCCGGATTTATGGCGACCTTGCCGGAAATATGGCGACCTCGCTGGATTTGTGGCGACCTTGCCGGATTTATGGCGACCTGCCCGGATTTGTGGCGACCTTGCCGGATTAGTAGCGACCTTGCCGGAAATATGTAGACCCAATCTACATGAGATTCCTCCTTCAGGGAACTATGCACAGTTATTCCTAGATCCCTCTGTTCAACTGCATTACTCAATTCGCTAACATTTACCATGTACGTCCTATTTTGATTTGTCCTGCCAAGATGTCGCACCTCACACTTATCAGCATTAAACTCCATCTGCCATCTTTCAGCCCACTCTTCCATGGCCTAAATCTCTCTGTAGACTTTGAAAATCTACTTCATTTTCCACACCTCCACCTTTCTTAGTATCATCTGCATACTTACTAATCCAATTTACCAAACCATCAACCAGATCATTGGTGTATATGACAAACAACAGTGGACCTTGCCGGAAATATGGCGACCTCGCCGGATTTGTGGCCACCTTGCCGGATTTATGGCGACCTTGCCGGAAATATGGCGACCTTGCCGGATTTGTGGCGACCTTGCCGGAAATATTGCGACCTTGCTGGAAATATGGGGACCTTGCCGGATTTGTGGCGACCTTGCCCGAAATATGGCGACCTTGCCGGATTTCTGGCGAACTCGCCGGAAATATGGCGAAATCGCCCGATTTATGGCGACCTTGCAGGATTTGTGGCGACCTTGCAGGAAATATGGCTACCTCGCCGGATTTGTGGCGATCTTGCCGTATTTATGGCGACCATGCCGAAAATATGGCGACCTCGCCGGATTTGTGGGGACCTTGCCGGATTTATGACGACCTTGCCGGAAATATGGCGACTTCGCCGGATTTGTGGCGACCTTGCCGGATTTGAGGCGACCTTGCCGGAAATATGGCGACCTCGCCGGATTTGTGGCGACCTTGCCGGAATTGTGGCGACCTTGGCGGAATATATGGCGACCTTGCCGGAAATATTGCGACCTTGCTGGAAATATGGGGACCTTGCCGTATTTGTGGCTACCTTCCCGGATTTATGGCGACTTTGCCGGAAATATGGCGACATTGCCGGATTTGTGGCGAGTTTGCCGGATTTATGACGACATTGCCGGATTTGTGTCGACCTTGCCGGAAATATTGCGACCTCGCCGGATTTGTGGCGACCTTGCCGGATTTATGGGGACCTTGCCGGAAATATGGCGACCTCGCCGGATTTGTGGCGACCTTGCCGGATTTATGGAGACCTTGCCGGAAATATGGCGACCTTGCCGGATTTGCGGCGACCTTGCCGGAAATATTGCGAGCTTGCTGGAAACATGGGGACATTGCCGGATTTGTGGCGACCTTGCCGGATTTGAGGCGACCTTGCCGGAAATATGGCGACCTCGCCGGATTTGTGGCGACCTTGCCGGAATTGTGGCGACCTTGCCGGAAATATGGCGACCTTGCCGGAAATATTGCGACCTTGCTGGAAATATGGGGACCTTGCCGTATTTGTGGCTACCTTCCCGGATTTATGGCGACTTTGCCGGAAATATGGCGACATTGCCGGATTTGTGGCGACTTTGCCGGATTTATGACGACATTGCCGGATTTGTGGCGACCTTGCCGGAAATATTGCGACCTCGCCGGATTTGTGGCGACCTTGCCGGATTTATGGGGACCTTGCCGGAAATATGGCGACCTCGCCGGATTTGTGGCGACCTTGCCGGATTTATGGCGACCTTGCCGGAAATATGGCGACCTTGCCGGATTTGCGGCGACCTTGCCGGAAATATTGCGACCTTGCTGGAAATATGGGGACATTGCCGGAATTGTGGCGACCTTGCTGGAAATTTGGCGACCTTGTCGGAAATATAGCGACCTTGTCGGATTTGTGGCGACCTTGCCGCATTTATGGCGACCTTGTCGGGAATATGGCGACCTTGCCGGATTTGTGGCGACCTTGCCGGAAATATTGCGACCTTGCTGGAAATATGGTGACCTTGTCGTATTTGTGGCGACCTTGCCGGATTTATGGCGACTTTGCCGGAAATATGGCGACATTGCCGGACTTGAGGCGACCTTGCCTTATTTATGACGACCTTGCCGGATTTATGTCGACCTTGCCTGAAATATGGCGACCTTGCCGAATTTGTGGCGACCTTGCCGGATTTATGGCGACCTTGCCGGATTTGTGGCTACCTTGCTGGAAATATGGCGACCTCGCCGGATTTCTGGCTACCTTACCGGATTTGTGGCGACCTCGCCGGAAATATGGCGAACTCGCCGGATTTATGGCGACCATGCCGGATTTGTGGCGACCTTGCCGGAAATGTGGCGACCTCGCCGGATTTGTGGCGACATTGCCGGATTTATGGCGACCTTGCCGAAAATATGGCGACCTCGCCGGATTTGTGGCGACCTAGCCGGATTTATGGCGACCTTGCCGGAAATATGGCGACTTCGCCTGATTTGTGGCGACCTTGCCGGATTTGTGGCGACCTTGCAGGAAATATGGCGACCTCGCCGGATTTATGGCGACCTTGCCGGAATTGTGGCTACCTTGCTGGAAATATGGCGATTTCGCGGGATTTGTGGCGACCTTGCCGGATTTATGGCGACCTTGCCGGAAATATGGCGACCTCGCTGGATTTGTGGCGACCTTGCCGGATTTATGGCGACCTGGCCGGATTTGTGGCGAGCTTGCCGGATTTGTGGCGACCTTGCCGAATTTATGGCGACATTGACGGAAATATGGAGACCTTGCGGGATTTGTAGCGACCTTGCTGGAAATATGGGGACACTGCCGGATTTGTGGCGACCTTGCTGGAAATTTGGCGACCTTGTCGGAAATATAGCGACCTTGTCGGATTTGTGGCGACCTTGCCGCATTTATGGCGACCTTGTCGGAAATATGGCGACCTTGCCGGATTTGTGGCGACCTTGCCGGAAATATTGCGACCTTGCTGGAAATATGGTGACCTTGCCGGATTTGTGGCGACCTTGCCGGATTTATGGCGACTTTTCCGGAAATATGGCGACATTGCCGGACTTGAGGCGACCTTGCCGTATTTATAACGACCTTGCCGGATTTATGTCGACCTTGCCTGAAATATGGCGACCTTGCCGGATTTGTGGCGACCTCGCCGAAAATATGGCGAACTCGCGGGATTTATGGCGACCATGCCGGATTTGTGGCGACCTTGCCGGAAATGTGGCGACCTCGCCGGATTTGTGGCGACATTGCCGGATTTATGGCGACCTTGCCGAAAATATGGCGACCTCGCCGGATTTGTGGCGACCTAGCCGGATTTATGGCGACCTTGCCGGAAATATGGCGACTTCGCCTGATTTGTGGCGACCTTGCCGGATTTGTGGCGACCTTGCAGGAAATATGGCGACCTCGCCGGATTTATGGCGACCTTGCCGGAATTGTGGCTACCTTGCTGGAAATATGGCGATTTCGCGGGATTTGTGGCGACCTTGCCGGATTTATGGCGACCTTGCCGGAAATATGGCGACCTCGCTGGATTTGTGGCGACCTTGCCGGATTTATGGCGACCTGGCCGGATTTGTGGCGAGCTTGCCGGATTTGTGGCGACCTTGCCGAATTTATGGCGACATTGACGGAAATATGGAGACCTTGCGGGATTTGTAGCGACCTTGCTGGAAATATGGGGACACTGCCGGATTTGTGGCGACCTTGCTGGAAATTTGGCGACCTTGTCGGAAATATAGCGACCTTGTCGGATTTGTGGCGACCTTGCCGCATTTATGGCGACCTTGTCGGAAATATGGCGACCTTGCCGGATTTGTGGCGACCTTGCCGGAAATATTGCGACCTTGCTGGAAATATGGTGACCTTGCCGGATTTGTGGCGACCTTGCCGGATTTATGGCGACTTTTCCGGAAATATGGCGACATTGCCGGACTTGAGGCGACCTTGCCGTATTTATAACGACCTTGCCGGATTTATGTCGACCTTGCCTGAAATATGGCGACCTTGCCGGATTTGTGGCGACCTCGCCGAAAATATGGCGAACTCGCGGGATTTATGGCGACCATGCCGGATTTGTGGCGACCTTGCCGGAAATGTGGCGACCTCGCCGGATTTGTGGCGACATTGCCGGATTTATGGCGACCTTGCCGAAAATATGGCGACCTCGCCGGATTTGTGGCGACCTAGCCGGATTTGTGGCGACCTTGCCGGAAATATTGCGAGCTTGCTGGAAACATGGGGACATTGCCGGATTTGTGGCGACCTTGCCGGATTTGAGGCGACCTTGCCGGAAATATGGCGACCTCGCCGGATTTGTGGCGACCTTGCCGGAATTGTGGCGACCTTGCCGGAAATATGGCGACCTTGCCGGAAATATTGCGACCTTGCTGGAAATATGGGGACCTTGCCGTATTTGTGGCTACCTTCCCGGATTTATGGCGACTTTGCCGGAAATATGGCGACATTGCCGGATTTGTGGCGACTTTGCCGGATTTATGACGACATTGCCGGATTTGTGGCGACCTTGCCGGAAATATTGCGACCTCGCCGGATTTGTGGCGACCTTGCCGGATTTATGGGGACCTTGCCGGAAATATGGCGACCTCGCCGGATTTGTGGCGACCTTGCCGGATTTATGGCGACCTTGCCGGAAATATGGCGACCTTGCCGGATTTGCGGCGACCTTGCCGGAAATATTGCGACCTTGCTGGAAATATGGGGACATTGCCGGAATTGTGGCGACCTTGCTGGAAATTTGGCGACCTTGTCGGAAATATAGCGACCTTGTCGGATTTGTGGCGACCTTGCCGCATTTATGGCGACCTTGTCGGAAATATGGCGACCTTGCCGGATTTGTGGCGACCTTGCCGGAAATATTGCGACCTTGCTGGAAATATGGTGACCTTGTCGTATTTGTGGCGACCTTGCCGGATTTATGGCGACTTTGCCGGAAATATGGCGACATTGCCGGACTTGAGGCGACCTTGCCGTATTTATGACGACCTTGCCGGATTTATGTCGACCTTGCCTTAAATATGGCGACCTTGCCGAATTTGTGGCGACCTTGCCGGATTTATGGCGACCTTGCCGGATTTGTGGCTACCTTGCTGGAAATATGGCGACCTCGCCGGATTTCTGGCTACCTTACCGGATTTGTGGCGACCTCGCCGGAAATATGGCGAACTCGCCGGATTTATGGCGACCATGCCGGATTTGTGGCGACCTTGCCGGAAATGTGGCGACCTCGCCGGATTTGTGGCGACATTGCCGGATTTATGGCGACCTTGCCGAAAATATGGCGACCTCGCCGGATTTGTGGCGACCTAGCCGGATTTATGGCGATCTTGCCGGAAATATGGCGACTTCGCCGGATTTGTGGCGACCTTGCCGGATTTGTGGCGACCTTGCAGGAAATATGGCGACCTCGCCGGATTTATGGCGACCTTGCCGGAATTGTGGCTACCTTGCTGGAAATATGGCGATTTCGCGGGATTTGTGGCGACCTTGCCGGATTTATGGCGACCTTGCCGGAAATATGGCGACCTCGCTGGATTTGTGGCGACCTTGCCGGATTTATGGCGACCTGGCCGGATTTGTGGCGACCTTGCCGGATTTGTGGCGACCTTGCCGAATTTATGGCGACATTGACGGAAATATGGAGACCTTGCGGGATTTGTAGCGACCTTGCTGGAAATATGGGGACACTGCCGGATTTGTGGCGACCTTGCTGGAAATTTGGCGACCTTGTCGGAAATATAGCGACCTTGTCGGATTTGTGGCGACCTTGCCGCATTTATGGCGACCTTGTCCGAAATATGGCGACCTTGCCGGATTTGTGGCGACCTTGCCGGAAATATTGCGACCTTGCTGGAAATATGGTGACCTTGCCGTATTTGTGGCGACCTTGCCGGATTTATGGCGACTTTTCCGGAAATATGGCGACATTGCCGGACTTGAGGCGACCTTGCCGTATTTATAACGACCTTGCCGGATTTATGTCGACCTTGCCTGAAATATGGCGACCTTGCCGGATTTGTGGCGACCTCGCCGAAAATATGGTGAACTCGCGGGATTTATGGCGACCATGCCGGATTTGTGGCGACCTTGCCGGAAATGTGGCGACCTCGCCGGATTTGTGGCGACATTGCCGGATTTATGGCGACCTTGCCGAAAATATGGCGACCTCGCCGGATTTGTGGCGACCTAGCCGGATTTATGGCGACCTTGCCGGAAATATGGCGACTTCGCCGGATTTGTGGCGACCTTGCCGGATTTGTGGCGACCTTGCAGGAAATATGGCGACCTCGCCGGATTTATGGGAATAGTGCCGGAGGATTGGCGTACTGCGCATGTTGTTCCATTGTTTAAAAAGGGTTCGAAGAGTAAACCAAGCAATTATAGACCTGTTAGTTTGACGTCTGTGTTGGGTCCACTGTTGTTTGTCATGTACATCAATGATCTGGATGAAGGTGTGGAAAATTGTGTTAGTAAGTATGCAGATGATACTAAGATAGGTGGTGTTGTGGATAATGAAGTAGATTTTCAAAGTCTACAGAGAGATTTAGGCCATTTGGAAGAGTGGGCTGAAAGATGGCAGATGGAGTTTAATGCTGACAAATGTGAGGTGCTACATCTCGGCAGGACAAATCAAAATAGGACGTACACGGTAAATGGCAGCGAATTGAGGAATGCAGTCGAACAGAGGGATCTAGGAGTAACTGTGCATAGTTCCCTGAAGGTGGAATCTCATGTAGATAGGGTGGTAAAGAAAGCTTTTGGTGTGCTGGCCTTTATAAATCAGAGCATTGAATATAGAAGTTGGGATGTAATGTTAAAATTGTACAAGGCATTGGTGAGGCCAATTCTGGAGTATGGAGTACAATTTTGGTCGCCTAATTATAGGAAGGATGTCAACAAAATAGAGAGACTACAGAGGAGATTTACTAGAATGTTGCCTGGGTTTCAGCAACTAAGTTACAGAGAAAGGTTGAACAAGTTAGGTCTTTATTCTTTGGAGCGCAGAAGGTTAAGAGGGGACTTGATAGAGGTCTTTAAAATTATGAGCGGGTTAGACAGAGTGGACGTGGATAAGCTTTTCCCATTGAGAGTAGGGAAGATTCAAACAAGGGGACATGACTTGAGAATTAAGGGAAATAAGTTTAGGGGGAACATTAGGGGGAACTTCTTTACTCAGAGAGTGGTAGCTGTGTGGAATGAGCTTCCAGTGGAAGTGGTGGAGGCAGGTTCGATGTTATCCTTTAAAAATAGATTGGATGGGTATATGGACGGGAAAGGAATGGAGGGTTATGGTCTGAGTGCAGGTAGATGGGACTAGGGGGAAGTAGATTATTTTTAATTTAAATTTTAAAAAAAAATTTAAAAAAATTAAATGTTCGGCACGGACTTGAAGGGCCGAGATGGCCTGTTTCCGTGCTGTTATGGTTATATGGTTATATGGTTATATGGTTATATGGCGACCTTGCCGGAATTGTGGCGACCTTGCGGGAAATATGGCGATTTCGCGGGATTTGTGGCGACCTTGCCGGATTTATGGCGACCTTGCCGGAAATATGGCGACCTCGCTGGATTTGTGGCGACCTTGCCGGATTTATGGCGACCTGGCCGGATTTGTGGCGACCTTGCCGGATTTGTGGCGACCTTGCCGAATTTATGGCGACATTGACGGAAATATGGCGATCTTGCGGGATTTGTGGCGACCTTGCTGGAAATATGGGGACATTGCCGGATTTGTGGCGACCTTGCTGGAAATTTCGCGACCTTGTCCGAAATATAGCGACCTTGTGGGATTTGTGGCGACCTTGCCGCATTTATGGCGACCTTGTCGGAAATATGGCGACCTTGCCGGATTTGTGGCGACCTTGCCGGAAATATTGCGACCTTGCTGGAAATATGGTGACCTTGCCGTATTTGTGGCTACCTTGCCGGATTTGTGGCGACTTTGCCGGATTCATGGCGACCTTGCCGGAAATATGCCGAACTTGCCGGATATGTGGCGACCTTGCGGGATTTATGGCGACCTTGCCGGAAATATGGCGACATCGCCGGTTTTATGGCGAAATTTCCGGATTTATGGCGACCTTGCCGGAAATATGGCGACCTCGCATGATTTATGGCGGCATTGCCGGATTTATGGCGACTTTGCTGGAAATATGGCGATCTCGCCGGATTTGAGGCGACCTTGCCGGATTTATGGCGACCTTGCCGGAAATATGGCGGCCTCGCCGGATTTTTGGCGACCTCGCCTGATTTTTGGCGACTTTGCCGGAAATATGGCGACCTCGCCGGATTTATGGCGGCCTTGCCGGATTTATGGCGACCATGCCGGAAATATGGTGACCTCGCCGGATTTATGGCGACCTTGCTGGATTTATGGCGACCTTGCTGGAAATATGGCGACCTTTCCGGAAAGATGGCGACCTCGCATGATTTATGGCGAGATTGCCGGATTTATGGCGACCTTGCTGGAAATATGGCGACCTCGCCGGATTTATGGCGACCTTGCCGGAATTATGGCGACCTTGCCGGAAATATGGCGACCTCGCCGGATTTAGCGACCTCGCCGGATTTATGGCGACGTTGCCGGAATTATGGCGACCTCGCCGGATTTATGGCGACCTTGCCGGATTTATGGCGACCTTGCCTGATTTATGGCGACCTTGCCGGAGATATGGCGACGTCGCCGGAAATATGGCGACCTCGCCGGAGTTATGGCGACCTTGCCGGAAATATGGCTACCTTGCCGGATTTCTGGGGACTTTGCCGGATTCATGGCGACCTTGCCGGAAATATGGCGACCTTGCCGGATATGTGGCGACCTTGCGGGATTTATGGCGACCTTGCCGGAAATATGGCGACCTCGCATGATTTATAGCGACATTGCCGGATTTATGGCGACCTTACTGGAAATATGGCGATCTCGCCGGATTTGAGGCGACCTTGCCGGATTTATGGCGGCCTTGCCGGAAATATGGCGACCTCGCTGGATTTGTGGCGACTTTGCCGGATTCATGGCGACCTTGCCAGAAATATGGCGACCTTGCCGGATATGTGGCGACCTTGCCGGATTTATGTCGACCTTGCCTGAAATATGGCGACCTTGCCGAATTTGTGGCGACCTTGCCGGATTTATGGCTACCTTGCCGGATTTGTGGCGACCTTGCTGGAAATATGGCGACCTCGCCGGATTTGTGGCGACCTTGCCGGATTTGTGGCGACCTCGCCGGAAATATGGCGAACTCGCCGGATTTATGGCGACCATGCCGGATTTGTGGCGACCTTGCCGGAAATGTGGCGACCTCGCCGGATTTGTGGCGACATTGCCGGATTTATGGCGACCTTGCCGAAAATATGGCGACCTCGCCGGATTTGTGGCGACCTAGCCGGATTTATGGCGACCTTGCCGGAAATATGGCGACTTCGCCGGATTTGTGGCGACCTTGCCGGATTTCTGGCGACCTTGCCGGATTTATGGCGACCTTGCCTGATTTATGGCGACCTTGCCGGAGATATGGCGACGTCGCCGGAAATAT
Organism: Malacoraja senta; assembly: GCA_038087875.1. NCBI lineage: Eukaryota > Metazoa > Chordata > Chondrichthyes > Rajiformes > Rajidae > Malacoraja > Malacoraja senta. The sequence continues at coordinate 234,883 of JAXLNO010003307.1, forward strand.
GGCGACCTCGCCGCATTTATGGCGACCTTGCCGGAAATATGGCGACCTTGCCGGAAATATTGCGACCTTCCTGGTAATATGGTGACCTTGCCGTATTTGTGGCGACCTTGCCGGATTTATGGCGACTTTGCCGGAAATATGGCGACATTGCCGGACTTGAGGCGACCTTGCCGAAAATGTGGCGACCTCGCGGGATTTGTGGCGACATTGCCGGATTTATGGCGACCTTGCCGAAAATATGGCGACCTCGCCGGATTTGTGGCGACCTAGCCGGATTTATGGCGACCTTGCCGGAAATATGGCGACTTCGCCGGATTTATGGCGACCTTGCCGGATTTATGGCGACCTTGCCTGATTTATGGCGACCTTGCCGGAGATATGGCGACGTCGCCGGAAATATGGCGACCTCGCCGGATTTATGGCGACCGTGCCGGAAATATGGCGACCTTGCCGGAAATATTGCGTCCTTGCTGGAAATATGGGGAGCTTGCCGTATTTGTGGCTACCTTCCCGGATTTATGGCGACTTTGCCGGAAATATGGCGACATTGCCGGATTTGTGGCGACTTTGCCGGATTCATGACGACATTGCCGGATTTGTGGCGACCTTGCCGGAAATATGGCGACCTCGCCGGATTTGTGGCGACCTTGCCGGATTTATGGGGACCTTGCCGGAAATATGGCGACCTCGCCGGATTTGTGGCGACATTGCCGGATTTATGGCGACCTTGCCGGAAATATGGCGACCTTGCCGGATTTGTGGCGACCTTGCCGGAAATATTGCGACCGTGCTGGAAATATGGGGACATTGCCGGATTTGTGGCGACCTTGCTGGAAATTTGGCGACCTTGTCGGAAATATAGCGACCTTGCCGGATTTGTGGCGACCTTGCCGGATTTATGGCGACCTTGTCGGAAATATGTCGACCTTGCCGGATTTGTGGCGACCTTGCCGGAAATATTGCGACCTTGCTGGAAATATGGTGACCTTGCCGTATTTGTGGCGACCTTGCCGTATTTATGACGACATTGCCGGATTTGTGGCGACCTTGCCGGAAATATGGCGACCTCGCCGGATTTGTGGCGACCTTGCCGGATTTATGGGGACCTTGCCGGAAATATGGCGACCTCGCCGGATTTGTGGCGATCTTGCCGGATTTATGGCGACCTTGCCGGAAATATGGCGACCTTGCCGGATTTGTGGCGACCTTGCCGGAAATATTGCGACCTTGCTGGAAATATGGGGACATTGCCGGATTTGTGGCGACCTTGCCGGATTTATGGCGACCTTGTCGGAAATATGGCGACCTTGCCGGATTTGTGGCGACCATGCCGGAAATATTGCGACCTTGCTGGAAATATGGTGACCTTGCCGTATTTGTGGCGACCTTGCCGGATTTATGGCGACTTTGCCGGAAATATGGCGACATTGCCGGACTTGAGGCGACCTTGCCGTATTTATGACGACCTTGCCGGATTTATGTCGACCTTGCCTGAAATATGGCGACCTCGCCGGATTTGTGGCGACCTTGCCGGATTTGTGGCGACCTCGCCGGAAATATGGCGAACTCGCCGGATTTATGGCGACCATGCCGGATTTGTGGCGACCTTGCCGGAAATGTGGCGACCTCGCCGGATTTGTGGCGACATTGCCGGATTTATGGCGACCTTGCCGAAAATATGGCGACCTCGCCGGATTTGTGGCGACCTAGCCGGATTTATGGCGACCTTGCCGGAAATATGGCGACTTCGCCGGATTTGTGGCGACCTTGCCGGATTTGTGGCGACCTTGCCGAATTTATGGCGACCTTGCCTGATTTATGGCGACCTTGCCGGAGATATGGCGACGTCGCCGGAAATATGGCGACCTCGCCGCATTTATGGCGACCTTGCCGGAAATATGGCGACCTTGCCGGAAATATTGCGAACTTCCTGGTAATATGGTGACCTTGCCGTATTTGTGGCGACCTTGCCGGATTTATGGCGACTTTGCCGGAAATATGGCGACATTGCCGGACTTGAGGCGACCTTGCCGAAAATGTGGCGACCTCGCGGGATTTGTGGCGACATTGCCGGATTTATGGCGACCTTGCCGAAAATATGGCGACCTCGCCGGATTTGTGGCGACCTAGCCGGATTTATGGCGACCTTGCCGGAAATATGGCGACTTCGCCGGATTTGTGGCGACCTTGCCGGATTTATGGCGACCTTGCCGGAAATATGGTGACCTTGCCGTATTTGCGGCGACCTTGCCGTATTTATGACGACATTGCCGGATTTGTGGCGACCTTGCCGGAAATATGGCAACCTCGCCGGATTTGTGGCGACCTTGCCGGATTTATGGGGACCTTGCCGGAAATATGGCGACCTCGCCGGATTTGTGGCGACCTTGCCGGATATATTGCGACCTTGCTGGAAATATGGGGACATTGCCGGATTTGTGGCGACCTTGCCGGATTTATGGCGACCTTGTCGGAAATATGGCGACCTTGCCGGATTTGTGGCGACCATGCCGGAAATATTGCGACCTTGCTGGAAATATGGTGACCTTGCCGTATTTGTGGCGACCTTGCCGGATTTATGGCGACTTTGCCGGAAATATGGCGACATTGCCGGACTTGAGGCGACCTTGCCGGATTTGTGGCGACCTTGCCGGATTTATGGCGACATTGCCTGATTTATGGCGACCTTGCCGGAGATATGGCGACGTCGCCGGAAATATGGCGACCTCGCCGCATGTATGGCGACCTTGCCGGAAATATGGCGACCTTGCCGGAAATATTGCCACCTTCCTGGAAATATGGGGAGCTTGCCGTATTTGTGGCTACCTTCCCGGATTTATGGCGACTTTGCCGGAAATATGGCGACATTGCCGGATTTGTGGCGACTTTGCCGGATTTATGACGACATTGCCGGATTTGTGGCGACCTTGCCGGAAATATGGCGACTTCGCCGGATTTATGGCGACCTTGCCGGATTTATGGCGACCTTGCCTGATTTATGGCGACCTTGCCGGAGATATGGCGACGTCGCCGGAAATATGGCGACCTCGCCGGATTTATGGCGACCGTGCCGGAAATATGGCGACCTTGCCGGAAATATTGCGTCCTTGCTGGAAATATGGGGAGCTTGCCGTATTTGTGGCTACCTTCCCGGATTTATGGCGACTTTGCCGGAAATATGGCGACATTGCCGGATTTGTGGCGACTTTGCCGGATTTATGACGACATTGCCGGATTTGTGGCGACCTTGCCGGAAATATGGCGACCTCGCCGGATTTGTGGCGACCTTGCCGGATTTATGGGGACCTTGCCGGAAATATGGCGACCTCGCCGGATTTGTGGCGACCTTGCCGGATTTATGGCGACCTTGCCGGATTTGTGGCGACCTTGCCGGAAATATTGCGACCGTGCTGGAAATATGGGGACATTGCCGGATTTGTGGCGACCTTGCTGGAAATTTGGCGACCTTGTCGGAAATATAGCGACCTTGCCGGATTTGTGGCGACCTTGCCGGATTTATGGCGACCTTGTCGGAAATATGTCGACCTTGCCGGATTTGTGGCGACCTTGCCGGAAATATTGCGACCTTGCTGGAAATATGGTGACCTTGCCGTATTTGTGGCGACCTTGCCGTATTTATGACGACATTGCCGGATTTGTGGCGACCTTGCCGGAAATATGGCGACCTCGCCGGATTTGTGGCGACCTTGCCGGATTTATGGGGACCTTGCCGGAAATATGGCGACCTCGCCGGATTTGTGGCGATCTTGCCGAATTTATGGCGACCTTGCCGGAAATATGGCGACCTTGCCGGATTTGTGGCGACCTTGCCGGAAATATTGCGACCTTGCTGGAAATATGGGGACATTGCCGGATTTGTGGCGACCTTGCCGGATTTATGGCGACCTTGTCGGAAATATGGCGACCTTGCCGGATTTGTGGCGACCATGCCGGAAATATTGCGACCTTGCTGGAAATATGGTGACCTTGCCGTATTTGTGGCGACCTTGCCGGATTTATGGCGACTTTGCCGGAAATATGGCGACATTGCCGGACTTGAGGCGACCTTGCCGTATTTATGACGACCTTGCCGGATTTATGTCGACCTTGCCTGAAATATGGCGACCTCGCCGGATTTGTGGCGACCTTGCCGGATTTGTGGCGACCTCGCCGGAAATATGGCGAACTCGCCGGATTTATGGCGACCATGCCGGATTTGTGGCGACCTTGCCGGAAATGTGGCGACCTCGCCGGATTTGTGGCGACATTGCCGGATTTATGGCGACCTTGCCGAAAATATGGCGACCTCGCCGGATTTGTGGCGACCTAGCCGGATTTATGGCGACCTTGCCGGAAATATGGCGACTTCGCCGGATTTGTGGCGACCTTGCCGGATTTGTGGCGACCTTGCCGAATTTATGGCGACCTTGCCTGATTTATGGCGACCTTGCCGGAGATATGGCGACGTCGCCGGAAATATGGCGACCTCGCCGCATTTATGGCGACCTTGCCGGAAATATGGCGACCTTGCCGGAAATATTGCGAACTTCCTGGTAATATGGTGACCTTGCCGTATTTGTGGCGACCTTGCCGGATTTATCGCGACTTTGCCGGAAATATGGCGACATTGCCGGACTTGAGGCGACCTTGCCGAAAATGTGGCGACCTCGCGGGATTTGTGGCGACATTGCCGGATTTATGGCGACCTTGCCGAAAATATGGCGACCTCGCCGGATTTGTGGCGACCTAGCCGGATTTATGGCGACCTTGCCGGAAATATGGCGACTTCGCCGGATTTGTGGCGACCTTGCCGGATTTATGGCGACCTTGCCGGAAATATGGCGACCTTGCCGGATTTGTGGCGACCTTGCCGGAAATATTGCGAACGTGCTGGAAATATGGGGATATTGCCGGATTTGTGGCGACCTTGCTGGAAATTTGGCGACCTTGTCGGAAATATAGCGACCTTGCCGGATTTGTGGCGACCTTGCCGGATTTATGGCGACCTTGTCGGAAATATGGCGACCTTGCCGGATTTGTGGCGACCTTGCCGGAAATATTGCGACCTTGCTGGAAATATGGTGACCTTGCCGTATTTGCGGCGACCTTGCCGTATTTATGACGACATTGCCGGATTTGTGGCGACCTTGCCGGAAATATGGCAACCTCGCCGGATTTGTGGCGACCTTGCCGGTTTATGGGGACCTTGCCGGAAATATGGCGACCTCGCCGGATTTGTGGCGACCTTGCCGGATATATTGCGACCTTGCTGGAAATATGGGGACATTGCCGGATTTGTGGCGACCTTGCCGGATTTATGGCGACCTTGTCGGAAATATGGCGACCTTGCCGGATTTGTGGCGACCATGCCGGAAATATTGCGACCTTGCTGGAAATATGGTGACCTTGCCGTATTTGTGGCGACCTTGCCGGATTTATGGCGACTTTGCCGGAAATATGGCGACATTGCCGGACTTGAGGCGACCTTGCCGGATTTGTGGCGACCTTGCCGGATTTATGGCGACATTGCCTGATTTATGGCGACCTTGCCGGAGATATGGCGACGTCGCCGGAAATATGGCGACCTCGCCGCATGTATGGCGACCTTGCCGGAAATATGGCGACCTTGCCGGAAATATTGCCACCTTCCTGGAAATATGGGGAGCTTGCCGTATTTGTGGCTACCTTCCCGGATTTATGGCGACTTTGCCGGAAATATGGCGACATTGCCGGATTTGTTGCGACTTTGCCGGATTTATGACGACATTGCCGGATTTGTGGCGACATTGCCGGAAATATGGCGACCTCGCCGGATTTGTGGCGACCTAGCCGGATTTATGGCGATCTTGCCGGAAATATGGCGACTTCGCCGGATTTGTGGCGACCTTGCCGGATTTATGGCGACCTTGCCGGAAATATGGCGACCTTGCCGGATTTGTGGCGACCTTGCCGGAAATATTGCGAACGTGCTGGAAATATGGGGACATTGCCGGATTTGTGGCGACCTTGCTGGAAATTTGGCGACCTTGTCGGAAATATAGCGACCTTGCCGGATTTGTGGCGACCTTGCCGGATTTATGGCGACCTTGTCGGAAATATGGCGATCTTGCCGGATTTTTGGCGACCTTGCCGGAAATATTGCGGTCTTGCTGGAAATGTGGTGACCTTGCCGTATTTGTGGCGACCTTGCCGGATTTATGGCGACTTTGCCGGAAATATGGCGACATAGCCGGACTTGAGGCGACCTTGCCGGATTTGTGGCGACCTTGCCGGATTTATGGCGACCTTGCCTGATTTATGGCGACCTTGCCGGAGATATGGCGATGTCGCCGGAAATATGGCGACCTCGCCGCATTTATGGCGACCTTGCCGGAAATATGGCGACCTTGCCGGAAATATTGCGACCTTCCTGGAAATATTGGGAGCTTGCCGTATTTGTGGCTACCTTCCCGGATTTATGGCGACTTTGCCGGAAATATGGCGACATTGCCGGATTTGTGGCGACTTTGCAGGATTTATGACGACATTGCCGGATTTGTGGCGACCTTGCCGGATTTGTGGCGACCTTGCCGGAAATATTGCGAACGTGCTGGAAATATGGGGATATTGCCGGATTTGTGGCGACCTTGCTGGAAATTTGGCGACCTTGTCGGAAATATAGCGACCTTGCCGGATTTGTGGCGACCTTGCCGGATTTATGGCGACCTTGTCGGAAATATGGCGACCTTGCCGGATTTGTGGCGACCTTGCCGGAAATATTGCGACCTTGCTGGAAATATGGTGACCTTGCCGTATTTGCGGCGACCTTGCCGTATTTATGACGACATTGCCGGATTTGTGGCGACCTTGCCGGAAATATGGCAACCTCGCCGGATTTGTGGCGACCTTGCCGGATTTATGGGGACCTTGCCGGAAATATGGCGACCTCGCCGGATTTGTGTCGACCTTGCCGGATATATTGCGACCTTGCTGGAAATATGGGGACATTGCCGGATTTGTGGCGACCTTGCCGGATTTATGGCGACCTTGTCGGAAATATGGCGACCTTGCCGGATTTGTGGCGACCATGCCGGAAATATTGCGACCTTGCTGGAAATATGGTGACCTTGCCGTATTTGTGGCGACCTTGCCGGATTTATGGCGACTTTGCCGGAAATATGGCGACATTGCCGGACTTGAGGCGACCTTGCCGGATTTGTGGCGACCTTGCCGGATTTATGGCGACATTGCCTGATTTATGGCGACCTTGCCGGAGATATGGCGACGTCGCCGGAAATATGGCGACCTCGCCGCATGTATGGCGACCTTGCCGGAAATATGGCGACCTTGCCGGAAATATTGCCACCTTCCTGGAAATATGGGGAGCTTGCCGTATTTGTGGCTACCTTCCCGGATTTATGGCGACTTTGCCGGAAATATGGCGACATTGCCGGATTTGTTGCGACTTTGCCGGATTTATGACGACATTGCCGGATTTGTGGCGACATTGCCGGAAATATGGCGACCTCGCCGGATTTGTGGCGACCTAGCCGGATTTATGGCGATCTTGCCGGAAATATGGCGACTTCGCCGGATTTGTGGCGACCTTGCCGGATTTATGGCGACCTTGCCGGAAATATGGCGACCTTGCCGGATTTGTGGCGACCTTGCCGGAAATATTGCGAACGTGCTGGAAATATGGGGACATTGCCGGATTTGTGGCGACCTTGCTGGAAATTTGGCGACCTTGTCGGAAATATAGCGACCTTGCCGGATTTGTGGCGACCTTGCCGGATTTATGGCGACCTTGTCGGAAATATGGCGATCTTGCCGGATTTTTGGCGACCTTGCCGGAAATATTGCGGTCTTGCTGGAAATGTGGTGACCTTGCCGTATTTGTGGCGACCTTGCCGGATTTATGGCGACTTTGCCGGAAATATGGCGACATAGCCGGACTTGAGGCGACCTTGCCGGATTTGTGGCGACCTTGCCGGATTTATGGCGACCTTGCCTGCTTTATGGCGACCTTGCCGGAGATATGGCGATGTCGCCGGAAATATGGCGACCTCGCCGCATTTATGGCGACCTTGCCGGAAATATGGCGACCTTGCCGGAAATATTGCGACCTTCCTGGAAATATTGGGAGCTTGCCGTATTTGTGGCTACCTTCCCGGATTTATGGCGACTTTGCCGGAAATATGGCGACATTGCCGGATTTGTGGCGACTTTGCAGGATTTATGACGACATTGCCGGATTTGTGGCGACATTGCCGGATTTATGGGGACCTTGCCGGAAATATGGCGACCTCGCCGGATTTGTGGCGACCTTGCCGGATTTATGGCGACCATGCCGGAAATTTGGCGACCTTGCCGGATTTGTGGCGACCTTGCCGGAAATATTGCGACCTTGCTGGAAATATGGGGACATTGCCGGATTTGTGGCGACCTTGCTGGAAATTTGGCGACCTTGCCGGATTTGTGGCGACCTTGCCGGATTTATGGCGACCTTGTCGGAAATATGGCGATCTTGCCGGATTTTTGGCGACCTTGCCGGAAATATTGCGATCTTGCTGGAAATATGGTGACATTGCCGTATTTGTGGCGACCTTGCCGGAAATATGGCGACCTCGCCGGATTTGTGGCGACCATGCCGGAAATATTGCGACCTTGCTGGAAATATGGTGACCTTGCCGGAAATATGGCGACATTGCCGGACTTGAGGCGACTTTGCCGGATTTGTGGCGACCTTGCCGGATTTATGGCGACCTTGCCTGATTTATGGCGACCTTGCCGGAGATATGGCGACGTCGCCGGAAATATGGCGACCTCGCCGCATTTATGGCGACCTTGCCGGAAATATGGCGACCTTGCCGGAAATATTGCGACCTTCCTGGAAATATGGGGAGCTTGCCGTATTTGTGGCTACCTTCCCGGATTTATGGCGACTTTGCCGGAAATATGGCGACATTGCCGGATTTGTGGCGACTTTGCCGGATTTATGACGACATTGCCGGGTTTGTGGCGACATTGCCGGAAATATGGCGACCTCGCCGGATTTGTGGCGACCTTGCCGGATTTATGGGGACCTTGCCGGAAATATGGCGACCTCGCCGGATTTGTGGCGACCTTGCCGGATTTATGGCGACCTTGCCGGAAATTTGGCGACCTTGCCGGATTTGTGGCGACCTTGCCGGAAATATTGCGACCTTGCTGGAAATATGGGGACATTGCCGGATTTGTGGCGACCTTGCTGGAAATTTGGCGACCTTGTCGGAAATATAGCGACCTTGCCGTATTTGTGGCGACCTTGCCGGATTTATGGCGACCTTGTCGGAAATATGGCGATCTTGCCGGATTTTTGGCGACCTTGCCGGAAATATTCCGATCTTGCTGGAAATATGGTGACATTGCCGTATTTGTGGCGACCTTGCCGTATTTACGACGACATTGCCGGATTTTTGGCGACCTTGCCGGAAATATGGCTACCTTCCCGGATTTGTGGCGATCTTGCCGGAAATATTGCGACCTTGCTGGAAATATGGGGACATTGCCGGATTTGTGGCGACCTTGCTGGAAATTTGGCGACCTTGTCGGAAATATAGCGACCTTGCCGGATTTGTGGCGACCTTGCCGGATTTATGGCGACCTTGTCGGAAATATGGCGATCTTGCCGGATTTTTGGCGACCTTGCCGGAAATATTACGATCTTGCTGGAAATATGGTGACATTGCCGTATTTGTGGCGACCTTGCCGTATTTACGACGACATTGCCGGATTTTTGGCGACCTTGCCGGAAATATGGCGACCTCGCCGGATTTGTGGCGACCTTGCCGGATTTATGGGGACCTTGCCGGAAATATGGCGACCTCGCCGGATTTGTGGCGACCTTGCCGGATTTATGGCGACCTTGCCGGAAATATGGCGGCCTTGCCGGATTTGTGGCGACCTTGCCGGAAATATTGCGACCTTGCTGGAAATATGGGGACATTGCCGGATTTGTGGCGACCTTGCCGGATTTATGGCGACCTTGTCGGAAATATGGCGACCTTGCCGGATTTGTGGCGACCATGCCGGAAATATTGCGACCTTGCTGGTAATATGGTGACCTTGCCGGATTTGTGGCGACCTTGCCGGATTTATGGGGACCTTGCCGGAAATATGGCGACCTCGCCGGATTTGTGGCGACCTTGCCGGATTTATGGCGACCTTGCCGGAAATTTGGCGACCTTGCCGGATTTGTGGCGACCTTGCCGGAAATATTGCGACCTTGCTGGAAATATGGGGACATTGCCGGATTTGTGGCGACCTTGCTGGAAATTTGGCGACCTTGTCGGAAATATAGCGACCTTGCCGTATTTGTGGCGACCTTGCCGGATTTATGGCGACCTTGTCGGAAATATGGCGATCTTGCCGGATTTTTGGCGACCTTGCCGGAAATATTCCGATCTTGCTGGAAATATGGTGACATTGCCGTATTTGTGGCGACCTTGCCGTATTTACGACGACATTGCCGGATTTTTGGCGACCTTGCCGGAAATATGGCTACCTTCCCGGATTTGTGGCGACCTTGCCGGAAATATTGCGACCTTGCTGGAAATATGGGGACATTGCCGGATTTGTGGCGACCTTGCTGGAAATTTGGCGACCTTGTCGGAAATATAGCGACCTTGCCGGATTTGTGGCGACCTTGCCGGATTTATGGCGACCTTGTCGGAAATATGGCGATCTTGCCGGATTTTTGGCGACCTCGCCGGAAATATTACGATCTTGCTGGAAATATGGTGACATTGCCGTATTTGTGGCGACCTTGCCGTATTTACGACGACATTGCCGGATTTTTGGCGACCTTGCCGGAAATATGGCGACCTCGCCGGATTTGTGGCGACCTTGCCGGATTTATGGGGACCTTGCCGGAAATATGGCGACCTCGCCGGATTTGTGGCGACCTTGCCGGATTTATGGCGACCTTGCCGGAAATATGGCGGCCTTGCCGGATTTGTGGCGACCTTGCCGGAAATATTGCGACCTTGCTGGAAATATGGGGACATTGCCGGATTTGTGGCGACCTTGCCGGATTTATGGCGACCTTGTCGGAAATATGGCGACCTTGCCGGATTTGTGGCGACCATGCCGGAAATATTGCGACCTTGCTGGTAATATGGTGACCTTGCCGTATTTGTGGCGACCTTGCCGGATTTATGGCGACTTTGCCGGAAATATGGCGACATTGCCAGACTTGAGGCGACCTTGCCGTATTTATGGCGACCTCGCCTGATTTATGTCGACCTTGCCGGAAATATGGCGGCTTCGCCGGATTTATGCCGACGTTGCCGGAAATATGGCGATCTCGCCGGATTTATGGGGACTTTGCCGGATTTATGGCGACCATGCCGAAAAAAAGGTGACCTCGCCGGATTTATGCTGACCTCGCCAGATTTATGGCGACCTCGCCGGATTTATGGCGACCTCGCCGGAAATATGGCGACCTCGCCGGATTTAGCGACCTCGCCGGATTTATGGCGACGTTGCCGGAATTATGGCGACCTCGCCGGATTTATGGCGACATTGCCGGATTTATGGCGACCTTGCCTGATTTATGGCGACCTTGCAGGAGATATGGCGACGTCGCCGGAAATATGGCGACCTCGCCGGATTTATGGCGACCTTGCCGGAAATATGGCTACCTTGCCGGATTTGTAGCGACTTTGCCGGATTCATGGCGCCGTTGCCGGAAATATGGCGACCTTGCCGGATATGTGGCGACCTTGCGCGATTTATGGCGACCTTGCCGGAAATATGGCGACCTCGCATGATTTATAGCGACATTGCCGGATTTATGGCGACCTTGCTGGAAATATGGCGATCTCGCCGGATTTGAGGCGACCTTGCCGGATTTATGGCGACCTTGCCGGAAATATGGTGACCTCGCCGGATTTATGGCGACCTTGCTGGATTGATGGCGACCTTGCTGGAAATATGGCGACCTCGCCGGATTTATGGCGAACTTGCCGGAATTAAGGCGAACTTTCCGGAAAGATGGCGAACTCGCATGATTTATGGCGACATTGCCGGATTTATGGCGACCTTGCTGGAAATATGGCGACCTCGCCGGATTTATGGCGACCTTGCCGGATTTAGGGCAACCTTGCCTGATTTATGGCGACCTTGCCGGAGATATGGCGACGTCGCCGGAAATATGGCGACCTCGCCGGATTTATGGCGACCGTGCCGGAAATATGGCGACCTTGCCGGAAATATTGCGTCCTTGCTGGAAATATGGGGAGCTTGCCGTATTTGTGGCTACCTTCCCGGATTTATGGCGACTTTGCCGGAAATATGGCGACATTGCCGGATTTGTGGCGACTTTGCCGGATTTATGACGACATTGCCGGATTTGTGGCGACCTTGCCGGAAATTTAGCGACCTCGCCGGATTTGTGGCGACCTTGCCGGATTTATGGAGACCTTGCCGGAAATATGGCGACCTCGCCGGATTTGTGGCGACCTTGCCGGATTTATGGCGACCTTGCCGGAAATATGGCGACCTTGCCGGATTTGTGGCGACCTTGCCGGAAATATTGCGACCTTGCTGGAAATATGGGGACATTGCCGGATTTGTGGCGACCTTGCTGGAAATTTGGCGACCTTGTCGGAAATATAGCGACCTTGCCGGATTTGTGGCGACCTTGCCGGATTTATGGCGACCTTGTCGGAAATATGGCGACCTTCCCGGATTTGTGGCGACCTTGCCGGAAATATTGCGACCTTGTTGGAAATATGGTGACCTTGCCGTATTTGTGGCGACCTTGCCGTATTTTTGACGACATTGCCGGATTTGTGGCGACCTTACCGGAAATATGGCGACCTCGCCGGATTTGTGGCGACCTTGCCGGATTTATGGGGACCTGGCCGGAAATATGGCGACCTCGCAGGATTTGTGGCGACCTTGCCGGATTGATGGCGACCTTGCCGGAAATATGGCGACCTTGCCGGATTTGTGGCGACCTTGCCGGAAATATTGCGACCTTGCCGAATTTGTGGCGACCTTGCCTGATTTATGGCGACCTTGCCGGATTCGTGGCGACCTTGCTGGAAATATGGCGACCTCGCCGGATTTCTGGCGACCTTGCCGGATTTGTGGCGACCTCGCCGGAAAAAGGGCGAACTCGCCGGATTTATGGCGACCATGCCGGATTTGTGGCGACCTTGCCGGAAATGTGGCGACCTCGCCGGATTTGTGGCGACATTGCCGGATTTATGGCGACCTTGCCGAAAATATGGCGACCTCGCCGGATTTGTGGCGACCTAGCCGGATTTATGGCGACCTTGCTGGAAATATGGCGACTTCTCCGGATTTGTGGCGACCTTGCCGGATTTGTGGCGACCTTGCCGGATTTATGGCGACCTTGCCTGATTTATGGCGACCTTGCCGGAGATATGGCGACGTCGCCGGAAATATGGCGACCTCGCCGGATTTATGGCGTCCTTACCGGAAATATGGCGACCTTGCCGGAAATATTGCGACCTTGGTGGAAATATGGTGACCTTGCCGTATTTGTGTCGACCTTGCCGGATTTATGGCGACTTTGCCGGAAATATGGCGGCATTGCCGGACTTGAGGCGACCTTGCCGTATTTATGACGAACTTGCCGGATTTATGGCGACCTTGCCGGATTTATGGCGACCATGCCGGATGTCGACCTTGCCTGAAATATGGCGACCTTGCCGGATTTGTGGCGACCTTGCTGGAAATATGGCGACCTCGCCGGATTTCTGGCGACCTTGCCGGATTTGTGGCGACCTCGCCGGAAATATGGCGAACTCGCCGGATTTATGGCGACCATGCCGGATTTGTGGCGACCTTGCCGGAAATGTGGCGACCTCGCCGGATTTGTGGCGACATTGCCGGATTTATGGCGACCTTGCCGAAAATATGGCGACCTCGCCGGATTTGTGGCGACCTAGCCGGATTTATGGCGACCTTGCCGGAAATATGGCGACTTCGCCGGATTTGTGGCGACCTTGCCGGATTTGTGGCGACCTTGCCGGATTTATGGCGACCTTGCCTGATTTATGGCGACCTTGCCGGAGATATGGCGACGTCGCCGGAAATATGGCGACCTCGCCGGATTTATGGCGACCTTGCCGGAAATATGGCGACCTTGCCGGAAATATTGCGACCTTGCTGGAAATATGGGGAGCTTGCCGTATTTGTGGCTACCTTCCCGGATTTATGGCGACTTTGCCGGAAATATGGCGACATTGCCGGATTTGTGGCGACTTTGCCGGATTTATGACGACATTGCCGGATTTGTGGCGACCTTGCCGGAAATATGGCGACCTCGCCGGATTTGTGGCGACCTTGCCGGATTTATGGGGACCTTGCCGGAAATATGGCGACCTCGCCGGATTTGTGGCGACCTTGCCGGATTTATGGCGACCTTGCCGGAAATATGGCGACCTTGCCGGATTTGTGGCGACCTTGCCGGAAATATTGCGACCTTGCTGGAAATATGCGGACATTGCCGGATTTGTGGCGACCTTGCTGGAAATTTGGCGACCTTGTCGGAAATATAGCGACCTTGCCGGATTTGTGGCGACCTTGCCGGATTTATGGCGACCTTGTCGGAAATATGGCGACCTTGCCGGATTTGTGGCGACCTTGCCGGAACTATTGCGACCTTGCTGGAAATATGGTGACCTTGCCGTATTTGTGGCGACCTTGCCGTATTTATGACGAGATTGCCGGATTTTTGGCGACCTTGCCGGAAATATGGCGACCTCGCCGGATTTGTGGCGACCTTGCCGGATTTCTGGGGACCTTGCCGGAAATATGGCGACCTCGCCGGGTTTGTGGCGACCTTGTCGGATTTATGGCGACCTTGCCGGAAATATGGCGACATTGCCGGATTTGTGGTGACTTTGCCGGATTTATGACGACATTGCCGGATTTGTGGCGACCTTGCCGGAAATATGGCGACCTCGCCGGATTTGTGGCGACCTTGCCGGATTTATGGGGACTTTGCCGGAAATATGGCGACCTCGCCGGATTTGTGGCGACCTTGCCGGATTTATGGCGACCTTGCCGGAAATATGGCGACCTTGCCGGATTTGTGGCGACCTTGCCGGAAATATTGCGACCTTGCTGGAAATATGGGATATTGCCGGATTTGTGGCGACCTTGCTGGAAATTTGGCGACCTTGTCGGAAATATAGCGACCTTGCCGGATTTGTGGCGACCTTGCCGGATTTATGGCGACCTTGTCGCAAATATGGCGACCTTGCCGGATTTGTGGCGACCTTGCCGGAACTATTGCGACCTTGCTGGAAATATGGTGACCTTGCCGTATTTGTGGCGACCTTGCCGTATTTATGACGAGATTGCCGGATTTTTGGCGACCTTTCCGGAAATATGGCGACTCGCCGGATTTGTGGCGACCTTGCCGGATTTATGGGGACCTTGCCGGAAATATGGCGACCTCACCGGATTTGTGGCGACCTTGTCGGATTTATGGCGACCTTGCCGGAAATATTGCGGCCTTGCCGGATTTGTGGCGACCTTGCCGGAAATATTGCGACCTTGCTGGAAATATGGGGACATTGCCGGATTTGTGGCGACCTTGCCGGATTTGTGGCGACCTTGCCGGATTTATGGCGACCTTGCCTGATTTATGGCGACCTTGCCGGAGATATGGCGACGTCGCCGGAAATATGGCGACCTCGCCGTATTTATGGCGACCTTGCCGGAAATATGGCGACCTTGCCGGAAATATTGCGACCTTGCTGGAAATATGGGGAGCTTGCCGTATTTGTGGCTACCTTCCCGGATTTATGGCGACTTTGCCGGAAATATGGCGACATTGCCGGATTTGTGGCGACTTTGCCGGATTTATGACGACATTGCCGGATTTGTGGCGACCTTGCCGGAAAAATGGCGACCTCGCCGGATTTGTGGCGACCTTGCCGGATTTATGGGGACCTTGCCGGAATATGGCGACCTCGCCGGATTTGTGGCGACCTTGCCGGATGTATGGCGACCTTGCCGGAAATATGGCGACCTTGCCGGATTTGTGGCGACCTTGCCGGAAATATTGCGACCTTGCTGGAAATATGGGGACATTGCCGGATTTGTGGCGACCTTGCTGGAAATTTGGCGACCTTGTCGGAAATATAGCGACCTTGCCGGATTTGTGGCGACCTTGCCGGATTTATGGCGACCTTGTCGGAAATATGGCGACCTTGCCGGATTTGTGGCGACCTTGCCAGAACTATTGCGACCTTGCTGGAAATATGGTGACCTTGCCGTATTTGTGGCGACCTTGCCGTATTTATGACGAGATTGCCGGATTTTTGGCGACCTTGCCGGAAATATTGCGACCTCGCCGGATATGTGGCGACCTTGCCGGATTTATGGGGACCTTGCCGGAAATATGGCGACCTCGCCGGATTTGTGGCGACCTTGCCGGATTTATGGCGACCTTGCCGGAAATATGGCGGCCTTGCCGGATTTGTGGCGACCTTGCCGGAAATATTGCGACCTTGCTGGAAATATGGGGACATTGCCGGATTTGTGGCGACCTTGCCGGATTTATGGCGACCTTGTCGGAAATATGGCGACCTTGCCGGATTTGTGGCGACCATGCCGGAAATATTGCGACCTTGCTGGAAATATGGTGACCTTGCCGTATTTGTGGCAACCTTGCCGGATTAATGGCGACTTTGCCGGAAATATGGCGGCATTGCCGGACTTGAGGCGACCTTGCCGTATTTATGACGACCTTGCCGGATTTATGTCGACCTTGCCTGAAATATGGCGACCTTGCCGAATTTGTGGCGACCTTGCCGTATTTATGGCGACCTTGCCGGATTTGTGGCGGCCTTGCTGTAAATATGGCGACCTCGCCGGATTTCTGGCGACCTTGCCGGATTTGTGGCGACCTCGCCGGAAATATGGCGAACTCGCCGGATTGATGGCGACCATGCCGGATTTCTGGCGACCTTGCCGGAATGTGGCGACCTCCCCGGATTTGTGGCGACATTGCCGGATTTATGGCGACCTTGCCGAAAATATGGCGACCTCGCCGGATTTGTGGCGACCTAGCCGGATTTATGGCGACCTTGCCGGAAATATGGCGACTTCGCCGCATTTGTGGCGACCTTGCCGGATTTGTGGCGACCTTGCAGGAAATATGGCGACCTCGCCGGATTTATGGCGACCTTGCCAGAATTGTGGCGACCTAGCGGGAAATATGGCTTTTTCGCGGGATTTGTGGCGACCTTGCCGGATTTATGGCGACCTTGCCGGATTTATGGCGACCTGGCCGGATTTGTGGCGACCTTGCCGGATTTGTAGCGACCTTGCCGGGAATATGTAGACCCAATCTACATGAGATTCCTCCTTCAGGGAACTATGCACAGTTATTCCTTGATCCCTCTGTTCAACTGCATTCCTCAATTCGCTAACATTTACCATGTACGTCCTATTTTGATTTGTCCTGCCAAGATGTCGCACCTCACACTTATCAGCATTAAACTCCATCTGCCATCTTTCAGCCCACTCTTCCATGGCCTAAATCTCTCTGTAGACTTTGAAAATCTACTTCATTTTCCACACCTCCACCTTTCTTAGTATCATCTGCATACTTACTAATCCAATTTACCAAACCATCAACCAGATCATTGGTGTATATGACAAACAACAGTGGACCTTGCCGGAAATATGGCGACCGCGCCGGATTTGTGGCCATCTTGCCGGATTTATGGCGACCTTGCCGGAAATATGGCGACCTTGCCGGATTTGTGGCGACCTTGCCGGAAATATTGCGACCTTGCTGGAAATATGGGGACTTTGCCGGATTTGTGGCGACCTTGCCGGAAATATGGCGACCTTGCCGGATTTCTGGCGACCTCGCCGGAAATATGGCGAAATCGCCCGATTTATGGCGACCTTGCCGGATTTGTGGCGACCTTGCAGGAAATATGGCTACCTCGCCGGATTTGTGGCGATCTTGCCGTATTTATGGCGACCATGCCGAAAATATGGCGACCTCGCCGGATTTGTGGGGACCTTGCCAGATTTATGACGACCTTGCCGGAAATATGGCGACTTCGCCGAATTTGTGGCGACCTTGCCGGATTTGAGGCGACCTTGCCGGAAATATGGCGACCTTGCCGGAAATATTGCGACCTTGCTGGAAATATGGGGACCTTGCCGTATTTGTGGCTACCTTCCCGGATTTATGGCGACCTTGCCGGAAATATGGCGACATTGCCTGATTTGTGGCGACTTTGCCGGATTTATGACGACATTGCCGGATTTGTGGCGACCTTGCCGGAAATATTGCGACCTCGCCGGATTTGTGGCGACCTTGCCGGATTTATGGGGACCTTGCCGGAAATTTGGCGATCTCGCCTGATTTGTGGCGACCTTGCCGGATTTATGGCGACCTTGCCGGAAATATGGCGACCTTGCCGGATTTGCGGCGACCTTGCCGGAAATATTGCGACCTTGCTGGAAATATGGGGACATTGCCGGATTTGTGGCGACCTTGCCGGATTTGAGGCGACCTTGCCGGAAATATGGCGACCTCGCCGGATTTGTGGCGAACTTGCCGGAATTGTGGCGACCTTGTCGGAAATATGGCGACCTTGCTGGAAATATGGGGACCTTGCCGTATTTGTGGCTACCTTCCAGGATTTATGGCGACTTTGCCGGAAATATGGCGACATTGCCGGATTTGTGGCGACTTTGCCGGATTTATGACGACATTGCCGGATTTGTGGCGATCTTGCCGGAAATATTGCGACCTCGCCGGATTTGTGGCGACCTTGCCGGATTTATGGGGACCTTGCCGGAAATATGGCGACCTCGCCGGATTTGTGGCGACCTTGCCGGATTTATGGCGACCTTGCCGGAAATATGGCGACCTTGCCGGATTTGCGGCGACCTTGCCGGAAATATTGCGACCTTGCTGGAAATATGGGGACATTGCCGGAATTGTGGCGACCTTGCTGGAAATTTGGCGACCTTGTCGGAAATATAGCGACCTTGTCGGATTTGTGGCGACCTTGCCGCATTTATGGCGACCTTGTCGGAAATATGGCGACCTTGCCGGATTTGTGGCGACCTTGCCGGAAATATTGCGACCTTGCTGGAAATATGGTGACCTTGCCGTAATTGTGGCGACCTTGCCGGATTTATGGCGACTTTGCCGGAAATATGGCGACATTGCCGGACTTGAGGCGACCTTGCCGTATTTATGACGACCTTGCCGGATTTATGTCGACCTTGCCTGAAATATGGCGACCTTGCCGAATTTGTGGCGACCTTGCCGGATTTATGGCGACTTTGCCGGAAATATGGCGACATTGCCGGATTTGTGGCGACTTTGCCGGATTTATGACGACATTGCCGGATTTGTGGCGACCTTGCCGGAAATATTGCGACCTCGCCGGATTTGTGGCGACCTTGCCGGATTTATGTGGACCTTGCCGGAAATATGGCGACCTCGCCGGATTTGTGGCGACCTTGCCGGATTTATGGCGACCTTGCCGGAAATATGGCGACCTTGCCGGATTTGCGGCGACCTTGCCGGAAATATTGCGACCTTGCTGGAAATATGGGGACATTGCCGGATTTGTGGCGACCTTGCCGGATTTGAGGCGACCTTGCCGGAAATATGGCGACCTCGCCGGATTTGTGGCGAACTTGCCGGAATTGTGGCGACCTTCCCGGAAATATGGCGACCTTGCTGGAAATATGGGGACCTTGCCGTATTTGTGGCTACCTTCCCGGATTTATGGCGACTTTGCCGGAAATATGGCGACATTGCCGGATTTGTGGCGACTTTGCCGGATTTATGACGACATTGCCGGATTTGTGGCGACCTTGCCGGAAATATTGCGACCTCGCCGGATTTGTGGCGACCTTGCCGGATTTATGGGGACCTTGCCGGAAATATGGCGACCTTGCTGGAAATATGGTGACCTTGTCGGATTTGTGGCGACCTTGCCGCATTTATGGCGACCTTGTCGGAAATATGGCGACCTTGCCGGATTTGTGGCGACCTTGCCGGAAATATTGCGACCTTGCTGGAAATATGGTGACCTTGCCGTATTTGTGGCGACCTTGCCGGATTTATGGCGACTTTGCCGGAAATATGGCGACATTGCCGGACTTGAGGCGACCTTGCCGTATTTATGACGACCTTGCCGGATTTATGTCGACCTTGCCTGAAATATGGCGACCTTGCCGAATTTGTGGCGACCTTGCCGGATTTATGGCGACCTTGCCGGATTTGTGGCGACCTTGCTGGAAATATGGCGACCTCGCCGGATTTCTGGCGACCTTGCCGGATTTGTGGCGACCTCGCCGGAAATATGGCGAACTCGCCGGATTTATGGCGACCATGCCGGATTTGTGGCGACCTTGCCGGAAATGTGGCGACCTCGCCGGATTTGTGGCGACATTGCCGGATTTATGGCGACCTTGCCGAAAATATGGCGACTTCGCCGGATTTGTGGCGACCTAGCCGGATTTATGGCGACCTTGCCGGAAATATGGCGACTTCGCCGCATTTGTGGCGACCTTGCCGGATTTGTGGCGACCTTGCAGGAAATATGGCGACCTCGCCGGATTTATGGCGACCTTGCCAGAATTGTGGCGACCTAGCGGGAAATATGGCTTTTTCGCGGGATTTGTGGCGACCTTGCCGGATTTATGGCGACCTTGCCGGATTTATGGCGACCTGGCCGGATTTGTGGCGACCTTGCCGGATTTGTAGCGACCTTGCCGGGAATATGTAGACCCAATCTACATGAGATTCCTCCTTCAGGGAACTATGCACAGTTATTCCTTGATCCCTCTGTTCAACTGCATTCCTCAATTCGCTAACATTTACCATGTACGTCCTATTTTGATTTGTCCTGCCAA
>JAXLNO010003307.1:255992-297617 GCA_038087875.1 Malacoraja senta
GAGGTGGCCATATGTCCGTCAAGGTCGCCATAAATCCGACAAGGTAGCCACAAATCCGGCAAGGTCGCCATATTTCCGGCAAGGTCGCCATAAATCCGGCAAGGTCGCCATAATTCAGGGCGAGGTCGCCATATTTCCGGCAAGGTCGCCATAAATCCGGCAAGGTCGCCACAAATTCGGCAAGGTCGCCATATTTCCGGCAAGGTCGCCATATTTCCGGCAAGGTCGCCATAAATCCGGCGAGGTCGCCATAAATCCGGCAATGTCGCCACAAATCAGGCAAGGTCGCCATATTTCTGGCAAAGTCGCCATAAATCCGGCAAGGTCGCCACAAATCCGGCAAGGTCGCCATATTTCCGGCAAGGTCGCTATATTTACGGCAAGGTCGCCATGAATCCGGCGAGGTCGCCATATTTCCGGCAAGGTCGCCATATATCCGGCGAGGTCGCCATATTTCCGGCAAGTTCGCCAATTATCCGGCAAGGTCGCACTAAATCCGGCGAGGTCGCCATATTTCCGGCAAGGTCGCCACAAATCCGGCAAGGTCGCCATAAATCCGGCAACGTCGACAGAAGTCCAGCAAGGTCGCCATATTTCCGGCAAGGTCGCCATAAATCCGGCGAGGTCGCCATATTTCCGGCAAGGTCGCCATAAATCCGGCGAGGTCGCCATATCTCCGGCAAGGTCGCCATATTTCCGGCAAGGTTGCCATAAATCCGGTGAGGTCGCTATATTTCCGACAAGGTCTCCATAAATCCGGCGAGGTCGCCATATTTCCGGCAAGGTCGCCATATTTCCGGCAAGTTCGCCACAAATTTCGGCGAGGTCGCCATATTTCCGGCAATGTCGCCATATATCCGGCAAGGTCGCCACAAATCCGACAAGGTCGTCATAAATACGGCAAGGTCGCCTCAAATCCGGCAAGGTCGCCATATTTTCGGCAGTCGCCATAAATCCGGCAAGGTCGCCACAAATCCGGCGAGGTCCCCATATTTCCCGCAAGGTCGCCATATTTCCGGCAAGGTCGTCATAAATCCGGCAAGGTCGCCACAAACCCGGCAAGATCCCCATATTTCCAGCAAGGTGGCAATATTTCCTGCAAGGTCGCCACAAATCCGGCAAGGTCGCCATATTTCCGCAATGTCGCCATAAATCCGGCAAGGACGCCAAAAATCCGGCGAGGTCGCTATATTTCCGGCAAGGCGGCCATATTTCCGGCAATGTCGCCGCTAATCCGGCAAGGTCGACATATTTCCGGCAAGTTCGCCACAAATCCGGCATGGTCGCCATATTTCTTGCAAGGTCGCCATAGATCCGGCAATGTCCGCCATAAATCGGGCGAGGTTGCCATATTTCCGGCAAGGTCGCCATAATCCCGGCAAGGTCGCCGCAAATCCGGCGAGGTCGCCATATTTCCGGCAAGGTCGCCACAAATCCGACAAGGTCGTCATAAATCCGGCAAGGTCGCGTCAAATCCGGCAAGGTCGCCATATTTTCGGCAAAGTCGCCATAAATCCGGCAAGGTCGTCACAAATCCGGCAAGGTCACCATATTTCAGCAAGGTCGCCATATTTCCGGCAATGTCGCCAAAAATCCGGCAAGGTCGCCACAAACCGGCAAGGTCGCCACAAACCCGGCAAGGTCCCCATATTTCCAGCAAGGTCGCAATATTTCCGGCAAGGTCGCCACAAATCCGGCAAGGTCGCCATATTTCCGCAATGTCGCCATAAATCCGGCAAGGTCACCACAAATCCGGCAAGGTCGCTATATTTCCGGCAAGGTCGCCATATTTCCGGCAAGGTCGCCATAAATCCGACAAGGTCTCCACAAATCCGGCGAGGTGGCCATATTTCCGACATGTCGCCATAAAGCCGGCATGGTCGCCACAAATCCGGCGAGGTCGCCATATTTCCGGCAAGGTCGCCAATAATCCGGCAAGGTCGCCTCAAATCCGGCAATGTCGCCATATTTCCGGCAAAGTCGCCATAAATCCGGCAAGGTCTCCACAAATACGGCAAGGTCCCCATATTTCCAGCAAGGTCGCCATAAATCCGGCAAGGTCGCCACAAATCCGGCATTGTCGCTATTTTTCCGGCAAGGTCGCCACAAATCCGGCAAGGTCCCCATATTTCCAGCAAGGTCGCAATATTTCCGGCAATGTCGCTATATTTCCGGCAAGGTCGCCATATTTCCGGCAAGGTCGCCACAAATGCGGCAAGGTCGACATATTTCCGGCAATGTCGCCATATTTCCGGAAAAGTCGCAATATTTTCCGGCAAGGTCGCCACAAATCCGGCAAGTTCGCCATATTTCCGGCAAGGTCGCCATAAATCCGACAAGGTCGCCACAAATCCGGCAATGTCGCTATATTTCCGGCAAGGTCGCCATATTTCCGGCAAGGTCGCCACAAATCCGGCAAGGTTCCCATATTTCCAGCAAGGTCGCAATATTTCCGGCAAGATCGCCGCAAATCCGGCAAGGTCGCCATATTCCCGGCAAGGTCGCCATAAATCCGGCAAGGTCGCCACAATTCCGGCAATGTCGCTATATTTCCGGCAAGGTCGCCATATTTCCGGCAAGGTCGCCACAAATCCGGCAAGGTCCCCATATTTCCAGCAAGGTCGCAATATTTCCGGCAAGGTCGCCACAAATCCGGGAAGGTCCCCATATTTCCAGCAAGGTCGCAATATTTCCGGCAAGGTCGCCATAAATCCGGCAAGTTCGCCACAAGTCCTGCGAGGTCGCCATATTCCGGCAAGGTCGCCACAAAATCCGACAAGGTCGTCATAAATCCGGCAAGGTCGCTTCAAATCCGGCAAGGTCGCCATATTTTCGGCGAAGTCGCCATAAATCCGGCAAGGTCGCCACAAAATCCGGCAAGGTCACCATATTTCCAGCAAGGTCGCCATATTTCCGGCAATGTCGACATAAATCCGGCAAGGTCGCCACAAACCCGGCAAGGTCCCCATATTTCCAGCAAGGTCGCAAATATTTCCGGCAAGGTCGCCACAAATCAGGCAAGGTCGCCATATTTCCGCAATGTCGCCATAAATCCGGCAAGGTCGCCACAAATCCGGCAAGGTCGCCATATTTCCGGCAATATCGACATAAATCCGGCAAGGTCGCCACAAACCCGGCAAGGTCCCCATATTTCCAGCAAGGTCGCAATATTTCCGGCAAGGTCGCCATATTTCCGACAAGGTCGCCATAAATCCGACAAGGTCGCCATATTTCCGGCAAGGTCGCCATATTTCCGGCAAGGTCGCCATAAATCCGACAAGGTCTCCACAAATCCGGCGAGGTGGCCATATTTCCGGCAATGTCGCCATAAATCCGGCATGGTCGCCACAAATCCGGCGAGGTCGCCATATTTCCGGCAAGGTCTCCAATAATCCGGCAAGGTCGCCTCAAATCCGGCAATGTCGCCATATTTCCGGAAAAGTCGCAATATTTCCGGCAAGGTCGCCACAAATCCGGCAAGGTCGCCATATTTCCGGCAAGGTCGCCATAAATCCGACAAGGTCGCCACAAATCCGGCAATGTCGCTATATTTCCCGCAAGGTCGCCATATTTCCGGCAAGGTCGCCACAAATCCGGCAAGGTCCCCATATTTCCAGCAAGGTCGCAATATTTCCGGCAAGGTCGCCGCAAATCCGGCAAGGTCGCCATATTCCCGGCAAGGTCGCCATAAATCCGGCAAGGTCGCCACAATTCCGGCAATGTCGCTATATTTCCGGCAAGGTCGCCATATTTCCGGCAAGGTCGCCACAAATCCGGCAAGGTCCCCATATTTCCAGCAAGGTCGCAATATTTCCGGCAAGGTCGCCACAAATCCGGCAAGGTCCCCATATTTCCAGCAAGGTCGCAATATTTCCGGCAAGGTCGCCATAAATCCGGCAAGTTCGCCACAAATCCGGCGAGGTCGCCATATTTCCGGCAAGGTCGCCACAAATCCGACAAGGTCGTCATAAATCCGGCAAGTCGCCTCAAATCCGGCAAGGTCGCCATATTTTCGGCGAAGTCGCCATAAATCCGGCAAGGTCGCCACAAATCCGGCAAGGTCACCATATTTCCAGCAAGGTCGCCATATTTCCGGCAATGTCGACATAAATCCGGCAAGGTCGCCACAAACCCGGCAAGGTCCCATATTTCCAGCAAGGTCGCAATATTTCCGGCAAGGTCGCCACAAATCAGGCAAGGTCGCCATATTTCCGCAATGTCGCCATAAATCCGGCAAGGTCGCCACAAATCCGGCAAGGTCGCCATATTTCCGGCAAGGTCGCCATAAATCCGACAAGGTCTCCACAAATCCGGCGAGGTGGCCATATTTCCGACATATCGCCATAAAGCCGGCATGGTCGCCACAAATCCGGCGAGGTCGCCATATTTCCGGCAAGGCTGCCAATAATCCGGCAAGGTCGCCTCAAATCCGGCAATGTCGCCATATTTCCGGCAGTCGCCATAAATCCGGCAAGGTCTCCACAAATACGGCAATGTCGCCATATTTCCGACATGGTCGCCATAAATCCGGAAAGGTCGCCACAAATGCGGCAAGGTCGACATATTTCCGGCAAGGTCGCCACAAAATCCGGCAAGGTCGCCACAAGTCCGACAAGGTCGCCATATTTCCGGCAAGGTCGCCATATTTCCGGCAAGGTCGCCATAAATCCGGCAATGTCGCTATATTTCCGGCAAGGTCGCCATATTTCCGGCAAGGTCGCCACAAATCCGGCAAGGGTCCCCATATTTCCAGCAAGGTCGCAATATTTCCGGCAAGGTCCGCCTCAAATCCGGCAAGGTCGCCATATTCCCGGCAAGTCGCCATAAATCCGGCAAGGTCGCCACAATTCCGGCAATGTCGCTATATTTCCGGCAAGGTCGCCATATTTCCGGCAAGGTCGCCACAAATCCGGCAAGGTCCCCATATTTCCAGCAAGGTCGCAATATTTCCGGCAAGGTCGCCACAAATCCGGCAAGGGTCCCCATATTTCCAGCAAGGTCGCAATATTTCCGGCAAGGTCGCCATAAATCCGGCAAGTTCGCCACAAATCCGGCGACGTCGCCATATTTCCGGCAAGGTCGCCACAAATCCGACAAGGTCGTCATAAATCCGGCAAGGTCGCCTCAAATCCGGCAAGGTCGCCATATTTTCGGCGAAGTCGCCATAAATCCGGCAAGGTCGCCACAAATCCGGCAAGGTCACCATATTTCCAGCAAGGTCGCCATATTTCCGGCAATGTCGACATAAATCCCGGCAAGGTCGCCACAAACCCGGCAAGGTCCCCATATTTCCAGCAAGGTCGCAATATTTCCGGCAAGGTCGCCACAAATCAGGCAAGGTCGCCATATTTCCGCAATGTCGCCATAAATCCGGCAAGGTCGCCACAAATCCGGCAAGGTCGCCATATTTCCGGCAATGTCGACATGAATCCGGCAAGGTCGCCACAAACCCGGCAAGGTCCCCATATTTCCAGCAAGGTCGCAATATTTCCGGCAAGGTCGCCACAAATCCGGCAAGGTCGCCATATTTCCGCAATGTCGCCATAAATCCGGCAAGGTCACCACAAATCCGGCAAGGTCGCTATATTTCCGGCAAGGTCGCCATATTTCCGGCAAGGTCGCCATAAATCCGACAAGGTCTCCACAAATCCGGCGAGGTGGCCATATTTCCGACATATCGCCATAAAGCCGGCATGGTCGCCACAAATCCGGCGAGGTCGCCATATTTCCGGCAAGGTCGCCAATAATCCGGCAAGGTCGCCTCAAATCCGGCAATGTCGCCATATTTCCGGCAAAGTCGCCATAAATCCGGCAAGGTCTCCACAAATACGGCAATGTCGCCATATTTCCGACATGGTCGCCATAAATCCGGAAAGGTCGCCACAAATGCGGCAAGGTCGACATATTTCCGGCAAGGTCGCCACAAATCCGGCAAGGTCGCCACAAGTCCGACAAGGTCGCCATATTTCCGGCAAGGTCGCCATATTTCCGGCAAGGTCGCCATAAATCCGACAAGGTCTCCACAAATCCGGCGAGGTGGCCATATTTCCGGCAATGTCGGCATAAATCCGGCATGGTCGCCACAAATCCGGCGAGGTCGCCATATTTCCGGCAAGGTCTCCAATAATCCGGCAAGGTCGCCTCAAATCCGGCAATGTCGCCATATTTCCGGAAAAGTCGCAATATTTCCGGCAAGGTCGCCACAAATCCGGCAAGGTCGCCATATTTCCGTCAAGGTCGCCATAAATCCGACAAGGTCGCCACAAATCCGGCAATGTCGCTATATTTCCGGCAAGGTCGCCATATTTCCCGCAAGGTCGCCACAAATCCGGCAAGGTCCCCATATTTCCAGCAAGGTCGCAATATTTCCGGCAAGATCGCCGCAAATCCGGCAAGGTCGCCATATTCCCGGCAAGGTCGCCATAAATCCGGCAAGGTCGCCACAATTCCGGCAATGTCGCTATATTTCCGGCAAGGTCGCCATATTTCCGGCAAGGTCGCCACAAATCCGGCAAGGTCCCCATATTTCCAGCAAGGTCGCAATATTTCCGGCAAGGTCGCCACAAATCCGGCAAGGACCCCATATTTCCAGCAAGGTCGCAATATTTCCGGCAAGGTCGCCATAAATCCGGCAAGTTCGCCACAAATCCGGCGAGGTCGCCATATTTCCGGCAAGGTCGCCACAAATCCGACAAGGTCGTCATAAATCCGGCAAGGTCGCCTCAAATCCGGCAAGGTCGCCATATTTTCGGCGAAGTCGCCATAAATCCGGCAAGGTCGCCACAAATCCGGCAAGGTCCCCATATTTCCAGCAAGGTCGCAATATTTCCGGCAAGATCGCCGCAAATCCGGCAAGGTCGCCATATTCCCGGCAAGGTCGCCATAAATCCGGCAAGGTCGCCACAATTCCGGCAATGTCGCTATATTTCCGGCAAGGTCGCCATATTTCCGGCAAGGTCGCCACAAATCCGGCAAGGTCCCCATATTTCCAGCAAGGTCGCAATATTTCCGGCAAGGTCGCCACAAATCCGGCAAGGACCCCATATTTCCAGCAAGGTCGCAATATTTCCGGCAAGGTCGCCATAAATCCGGCAAGTTCGCCACAAATCCGGCGAGGTCGCCATATTTCCGGCAAGGTCGCCACAAATCCGACAAGGTCGTCATAAATCCGGCAAGGTCGCCTCAAATCCGGCAAGGTCGCCATATTTTCGGCGAAGTCGCCATAAATCCGGCAAGGTCGCCACAAATCCGGCAAGGTCACCATATTTCCAGCAAGGTCGCCATATTTCCGGCAATGTCGACATAAATCCGGCAAGGTCGCCACAAACCCGGCAAGGTCCCCATATTTCCAGCAAGGTCGCAATATATCCGGCAAGGTCGCCACAAATCAGGCAAGGTCGCCATATTTCCGCAATGTCGCCATAAATCCGGCAAGGTCGCCACAAATCCGGCAAGGTCGCCATATTTCCGGCAATGTCGACATAAATCCGGCAAGGTCGCCACAAACCCGGCAAGGTCCCCATATTTCCAGCAAGGTCGCAATATTTCCGGCAAGGTCGCCATATTTTCGACAAGGTCGCCATAAATCCGACAAGGTCGCCATATTTCCGGCAAGGTCGCCATATTTCCGGCAAGGTCGCCATAAATCCTACAAGGTCTCCACAAATCCGGCGAGGTGGCCATATTTCCGGCAATGTCGCCATAAATCCGGCATGGTCGCCACAAATCCGGCGAGGTCGCCATATTTCCGGCAAGGTCTCCAATAATCCGGCAAGGTCGCCTCAAATCCGGCAATGTCGCCATATTTCCGGAAAAGTCGCAATATTTCCGGCAAGGTCGCCACAAATCCGGCAAGGTCGCCATATTTCCGCCAAGGTCGCCACAATTCCGGCAATGTCGCCATATTTCCGGAAAAGTCGCCATATTTCCGGCAAGGTCTCCAATAATCCGGCAAGGTCGCCTCAAATCCGGCAATGTCGCCATATTTCCGGAAAAGTCGCAATATTTCCGGCAAGGTCGACACAAATCCGGCAAGGTCGCCATATTTCCGGCAAGGTCGCCATAAATCCGACAAGGTCGCCACAAATCCGGCAATGTCGCTATATTTCCGGCAAGGTCGCCATATTTCCGGCAAGGTCGCCACAAATCCGGCAAGGTCCCCATATTTCCAGCAAGGTCGCAATATTTCCGGCAAGATCGCCGCAAATCCGGCAAGGTCGCCATATTCCCGGCAAGGTCGCCATAAATCCGGCAAGGTCGCCACAATTCCGGCAATGTCGCTATATTTCCGGCAAGGTCGCCATATTTCCGGCAAGGTCGCCACAAATCCGGCAAGGTCCCCATATTCCCAGCAAGGTCGCAATATTTCCGGCAAGGTCGCCACAAATCCGGCAAGGTCCCCATATTTCCAGCAAGGTCGCAATATTTCCGGCAATGTCGCCATGAATCCGGCATGGTCGCCACAAATCCGGCGAGGTCGCCATATTTCCGGCAAGGTCTCCAATAATCCGGCAAGGTCGCCTCAAATCCGGCAATGTCGCCATATTTCCGGAAAAGTCGCAATATTTCCGGCAAGGTCGCCACAAATCCGGCAAGGTCGCCATATTTCCGCCAAGGTCGCCACAATTCCGGCAATGTCGCCATATTTCCGGAAAAGTCGCCATATTTCCGGCAAGGTCTCCAATAATCCGGCAAGGTCGCCTCAAATCCGGCAATGTCGCCATATTTCCGGAAAAGTCGCAATATTTCCGGCAAGGTCGCCACAAATCCGGCAAGGTCGCCATATTTCCGGCAAGGTCGCCATAAATCCGACAAGGTCGCCACAAATCCGGCAATGTCGCTATATTTCCGGCAAGGTCGCCATATTTCCGGCAAGGTCGCCACAAATCCGGCAAGGTCCCCATATTTCCAGCAAGGTCGCAATATTTCCGGCAAGATCGCCGCAAATCCGGCAAGGTCGCCATATTCCCGGCAAGGTCGCCATAAATCCGGCAAGGTCGCCACAATTCCGGCAATGTCGCTATATTTCCGGCAAGGTCGCCATAAATCCGGCAAGGTCGCCACAAATCCGGCAAGGTCCCCATATTTCCAGCAAGGTCGCAATATTTCCGGCAAGGTCGCCACAAATCCGGCAAGGTCCCCATATTTCCAGCAAGGTCGCAATATTTCCGGCAAGGTCGCCATAAATCCGGCAAGTTCGCCACAAATCCGGCGAGGTCGCCATATTTCCGGCATGGTCGCCACAAATCCGACAAGGTCGTCATAAATCCGGCAAGGTCGCCTCAAATCCGGCAAGGTCGCCATATTTTCGGCGAAGTCGCCATAAATCCGGCAAGGTCGCCACAAATCCGGCAAGGTCACCATATTTCCAGCAAGGTCGCCATATTTCCGGCAATGTCGACATAAATCCGGCAAGGTCGCCACAAACCCGGCAAGGTCCCCATATTTCCAGCAAGGTCGCAATATTTCCGGCAAGGTCGCCCCAAATCAGGCAACGTCGCCATATTTCCGCAATGTCGCCATAAATCCGGCAAGGTCGCCACAAATCCGGCAAGGTCGCCATATTTCCGGCAATGTCGACATAAATCCGGCAAGGTCGCCACAAACCCGGCAAGGTCCCCATATTTCCAGCAAGGTCGCAATATTTCCGGCAAGGTCACCATATTTCCGACAAGGTCGCCATAAATCCGACAAGGTCGCCATATTTCCGGCAAGGTCGCCATATTTCCGGCAAGGTCGCCATAAATCCGACAAGGTCTCCACAAATCCGGCGAGGTGGCCATATTTCCGTCAATGTCGCCATAAATCCGGCATGGTCGCCACAAATCCGGCGAGGTCGCCATATTTCCGGCAAGGTCTCCAATAATCCGGCAAGGTCGCCTCAAATCCGGCAATGTCGCCATATTTCCGGAAAAGTCGCAATATTTCCGGCAAGGTCGCCACAAATCCGGCAAGGTCGCCATATTTCCGGCAAGGTCGCCATAAATCCGACAAGGTCGCCACAAATCCGGCAATGTCGCTATATTTCCGGCAAGGTCGCCATATTTCCGGCAAGGTCGCCACAAATCCGGCAACGTCCCCATATTTCCAGCAAGGTCGCAATATTTCCGGCAAGGTCGCCGCAAATCCGGCAAGGTCGCCATATTCCCGGCAAAATTCGCCATAAATCCGGCAAGGTCGTCACAAATCCGGCAAGGTCACCATATTTCAGCAAGGTCGCCATATTTCCGGCAATGTCGCCAAAAATCCGGCAAGGTCGCCACAAACCCGGCAAGGTCGCCACAAACCCGGCAAGGTCCCCATATTTCCAGCAAGGTCGCAATATTTCCGGCAAGGTCGCCACAAATCCGGCAAGGTCGCCATATTTCCGCAATGTCGCCATAAATCCGGCAAGGTCACCACAAATCCGGCAAGGTCGCTATATTTCCGGCAAGGTCGCCATATTTCCGGCAAGGTCGCCATAAATCCGACAAGGTCTCCACAAATCCGGCGAGGTGGCCATATTTCCGACATGTCGCCATAAAGCCGGCATGGTCGCCACAAATCCGGCGAGGTCGCCATATTTCCGGCAAGGTCGCCAATAATCCGGCAAGGTCGCCTCAAATCCGGCAATGTCGCCATATTTCCGGCAAAGTCGCCATAAATCCGGCAAGGTCTCCACAAATACGGCAAGGTCCCCATATTTCCAGCAAGGTCGCCATAAATCCGGCAAGGTCGCCACAAATCCGGCATTGTCGCTATATTTCCGGCAAGGTCGCCACAAATCCGGCAAGGTCCCCATATTTCCAGCAAGGTCGCAATATTTCCGGCAATGTCGCCATATTTCCGGCAAGGTCGCCATAAATCCGGCAAGGTCGCCACAAGTCCGGCGAGGTCACCATATTTACGGCAAGGTCGCCATGTATCCGCCAAGGTCGCCACAAATCCGGCGAGGTAGCCATATTTCCGGCAAGGTCGCCACAAATCCGCCAAGGTCGTCATAAATCCGGCAAGGTCGCCACAAATCCGGCAATGTCGCCATATTTCCGACATGGTCGCCATAAATCCGGAAAGGTCGCCACAAATGCGGCAAGGTCGACATATTTCCGGCAAGGTCGCCACAAATCCGGCAAGGTCGCCACAAGTCCGACAAGGTCGCCATATTTCCGGCAAGGTCGCCATATTTCCGGCAAGGTCGCCATAAATCCGACAAGGTCTCCACAAATCCGGCGAGGTGGCCATATTTCCGGCAATGTCGCCATAAATCCGGCATGGTCGCCACAAATCCGGCGAGGTCGCCATATTTCCGGCAAGGTCTCCAATAATCCGGCAAGGTCGCCTCAAATCCGGCAATGTCGCCATATTTCCGGAAAAGTCGCAATAATTCCGGCAAGGTCGCCACAAATCCGGCAAGGTCGCCATATTTCCGGCAAGGTCGCCATAAATCCGACAAGGTCGCCACAAATCCGGCAATGTCGCTATATTTCCGGCAAGGTCGCCATATTTCCGGCAAGGTCGCCACAAATCCGGCAAGGTCCCCATATTTCCAGCAAGGTCGCAATATTTCCGGCAAGATCGCCGCAAATCCGGCAAGGTCGCCATATTCCCGGCAAGGTCGCCATAAATCCGGCAAGGTCGCCACAATTCCGGCAATGTCGCTATATTTCCGGCAAGGTCGCCATATTTCCGGCAAGGTCGCCACAAATCCGGCAAGGTCCCCATATTTCCAGCAAGGTCGCAATATTTCCGGCAAGGTCGCCACAAATCCGGCAAGGTCCCCATATTTCCAGCAAGGTCGCAATATTTCCGGCAAGGTCGCCATAAATCCGGCAAGTTCGCCACAAATCCGGCGAGGTCGCCATATTTCCGGCAAGGTCCCCACAAATCCGACAAGGTCGTCATAAATCCGGCAAGGTCGCCTCAAATCCGGCAAGGTCGCCATATTTTCGGCGAAGTCGCCATAAATCCGGCAAGGTCGCCACAAATCCGGCAAGGTCACCATATTTCCAGCAAGGTCGCCATATTTCCGGCAATGTCGACATAAATCCGGCAAGGTCGCCACAAACCCGGCAAGGTCCCCATATTTCCAGCAAGGTCGCAATATTTCCGGCAAGGTCGCCACAAATCAGGCAAGGTCGCCATATTTCCGCAATGTCGCCATAAATCCGGCAAGGTCGCCACAAATCCGGCAAGGTCGCCATATTTCCGGCAATGTCGACATAAATCCGGCAAGGTCGCCACAAACCCGGCAAGGTCCCCATATTTCCAGCAAGGTCGCAATATTTCCGGCAAGGTCGCCATATTTCCGACAAGTTCGCCATAAATCCGACAAGGTCACCATATTTCCGGCAAGGTCGCCATATTTCCGGCAAGGTCGCCATAAATCCTACAAGGTCTCCACAAATCCGGCGAGGTGGCCATATTTCCGGCAATGTCGCCATAAATCCGGCATGGTCGCCACAAATCCGGCGAGGTCGCCATATTTCCGGCAAGGTCTCCAATAATCCGGCAAGGTCGCCTCAAATCCGGCAATGTCGCCATATTTCCGGAAAAGTCGCAATATTTCCGGCAAGGTCGCCACAAATCCGGCAAGGTCGCCATATTTCCGCCAAGGTCGCCATAAATCCGACAAGGTCGCCACAAATCCGGCAATGTCGCTATATTTCCGGCAAGGTCGCCATATTTCCGGCAAGGTCGCCACAAATCCGGCAAGGTCCCCATATTTCCAGCAAGGTCGCAATATTTCCGGCAAGGTTGCCGCAAATCCGGCAAGGTCGCCATATTCCCGGCAAGGTCGCGATAAATCCGGCAAGGTCGCCACAATTCCGGCAATGTCGCTATATTTCCGGCAAGGTCGCCATATTTCCGGCAAGGTCGCCACAAATCCGGCAAGGTCCCCATATTTCCAGCAAGGTCGCAATATTTCCGGCAAGGTCGCCACAAATCCGGCAAGGTCCCCATATTTCCAGCAAGGTCGCAATATTTCCGGCAAGGTCGCCATAAATCCGGCAAGTTCGCCACAAATCCGGCGAGGTCGCCATATTTCCGGCAAGGTCGCCACAAATCCGACAAGGTCGTCATAAATCCGGCAAGGTCGCCTCAAATCCGGCAAGGTCGCCATATTTTCGGCGAAGTCGCCATAAATCCGGCAAGGTCGCCACAAATCCGGCAAGGTCACCATATTTCCAGCAAGGTCGCCATATTTCCGGCAATGTCGACATAAATCCGGCAAGGTCGCCACAAACCAGGCAAGGTCCCCATATTTCCAGCAAGGTCGCAATATTTCCGGCAAGGTCGCCACAAATCAGGCAAGGTCGCCATATTTCCGCAATGTCGCCATAAATCCGGCAAGGTCGCCACAAATCCGGCAAGGTCGCCATATTTCCGGCAATGTCGCCATAAATCCGGCAAGGTCGCCACAAACCCGGCAAGGTCCCCATATTTCCAGCAAGGTCGCAATATTTCCGGCAAGGTCGCCATATTTCCGACAAGGTCGCCATAAATCCGACAAGGTCGCCATATTTCCGGCAAGGTCGCCATATTTCCGGCAAGGTCGCCATAAATCCGACAAGGTCTCCACAAATCCGGCGAGGTGGCCATATTTCCGGCAATGTCGCCATAAATCCGGCATGGTCGCCACAAATCCGGCGAGGTCGCCATATTTCCGGCAAGGTCTCCAATAATCCGGCAAGGTCGCCTCAAATCCGGCAATGTCGCCATATTTCCGGAAAAGTCGCAATATTTCCGGCAAGGTCGCCACAAATCCGGCAAGGTCGCCATATTTCCGGCAAGGTCGCCATAAATCCGACAAGGTCGCCACAAATCCGGCAATGTCGCTATATTTCCGGCAAGGTCGCCATATTTCCGGCCAGGTCGCCACAAATCCGGCAAGGTCCCCATATTTCCAGCAAGGTCGCAATATTTTCGGCAAGGTCGCCGCAAATCCGGCAAGGTCGCCATATTCCCGGCAAGGTCGCCATAAATCCGGCAAGGTCGCCACAATTCCGGCAATGTCGCTATATTTCCGGCAAGGTCGCCATATTTCCGGCAAGGTCGCCACAAATCCGGCAAGGTCCCCATATTTCCAGCAAGGTCGCAATATTTCCGGCAAGGTCGCCACAAATCCGGCAAGGTCCCCATATTTCCAGCAAGGTCGCAATATTTCCGGCAAGGTCGCCATAAATCCGGCAAGTTCGCCACAAATCCGGCGAGGTCGCCATATTTCCGGCAAGGTCGCCACAAATCCGACAAGGTCGTCATAAATCCGGCAAGGTCGCCTCAAATCCGGCAAGGTCGCCATATTTTCGGCGAAGTCGCCATAAATCCGGCAAGGTCGCCACAAATCCGGCAAGGTCACCATATTTCCAGCAAGGTCGCCATATTTCCGGCAATGTCGACATAAATCCGGCAAGGTCGCCACAAACCCGGCAAGGTCCCCATATTTCCAGCAAGGTCGCAATATATCCGGCAAGGTCGCCACAAATCAGGCAAGGTCGCCATATTTCCGCAATGTCGCCATAAATCCGGCAAGGTCGCCACAAATCCGGCAAGGTCGCCATATTTCCGGCAATGTCGACATAAATCCGGCAAGGTCGCCACAAACCCGGCAAGCTCCCCATATTTCCAGCAAGGTCGCAATATTTCCGGCAAGGTCGCCATATTTCCGACAAGGTCGCCATAAATCCGGCAAGGTCGCCACAAATCCGGCAATGTCGCTATATTTCCGGCAAGGTCGCCTTATTTCCGGCAAGGTCGCCACGAATCCGGCAAGGTCCCCATATTTCCAGCAAGGTCGCAATATTTCCGGCAAAGTCGCCATATTTCCGGCAAGGTCGCCATAAGTCCCGCAAGGTCGCCACAAGTCCGGCGAGGTCGCCATATTTACGGCAAGGTCGCCATAAATCCCGCAAGGTCGCCACAAATCCGGCGAGGTCGCCATATTTCCGGCAAGGTCCCCACAAATCCGGCAAGGTCGTCATAAATCCGGCAATGTCACCACAAATCCGGCAATGTCGCCATATTTCCGACAGTGTCGCCATAAATCCGGCAAGGTAGCCACAAATACGGCAAGGTCCCCATATTTCCAGCAAGGTCGCAATATTTCCGGCAAGGTCGCCACAAATCCGGCAAGGTCGCCATATTTCCGGCAAGGTCGCCATAAATCCGGCAAGGTCGCCACAAATCCGGCATTGTCGCCATATTTCCGACATGGTCGCCATAAATCCGGAAAGGTCGCCACAAGTCCGGCGAGGTCGCCATATTTACGGCAAGGTCGCCACAAATCCGGCAAGGTCGTCATAAATCCGGCAAGGCCGCCACAAATCCGGCAACGTCGCCATATATCCGGCAAAGTCGCCATAAATCCGGCAAGATAGCCACAAATACGGCAAGGTCCCCATATTTCCAGCAAGGTCGCCATATTTCCGGCAAGGTCGCCACAATTCCGGCAAGGTCGCCATATTTCCGGCAAGGTCGCCATATTTCAGGCAAGGTTGCCATAATCCGGCCACGTCGCTATATTTCCGGCAAGGTCGCCATCTTTCCGTCAAGGTCGCCATAAATTCGGCAAGGTCGCCACAAATCCGTCAAGGTCGCCATAAAGCCTGCGAGGTAGCCATAAATCCGGCAAGGTCGCCGCAAATCCAGCGAGGTTGCCATATTCCCGGCAAGGTCGCAATAAATCCGGCAAGGTCGCCATGAATCCGGCAAGGTCGCCACAAATCCGGCGAGATCGCCATATTTCCGGCAATGTCGCCACAATTCCGGCAAGGTCGCCACAAATCCGGCGAGGTCGCCATATTTCCGGCAAGGTCGCCTCAAATCCGGCAAGGTCGCCACAAATCCGGCGAAGTCGCCATATTTCCCGCAAAGTCGCTATATATCCGGCGAGGTCGCCACATTTCCGGCAAGGCCGCCATTTATCCGGCAAGGTCGCAATAAATCCGGCGACTTCGCCATATTTCCGGCAAGGTCGCCACAAATCCGGCAAGGTCGCCATAAATCCGGCAAGGTCGTCATAAATCCAGCAAGGTCGCCATATTTCCGGCAAGGTCGCCATAAATCCTGCGAGGTCGCCATATTTCCGGCAAGGTCGCCATAAATCCGGCGAGGTCGCCATATTTCCGGCAAGGTCGCCATGTTTCCGGCAAGGTCGCCATAAATACGGCGAGGTCGCCATATTTCCGGCAACTTCGCCACAAATCCGGCAAGGTCGCCATAAATCCGGCAAGGTCGCCATATTTCCGGCAAGGTTGCCATATTTCCGGCAAGGTCGCCGTAAATCCGGCAAGGTCTCAACAAATCCGGCGAGGACGCCATATTTCCGGCAAGGTCGCCAGAAATCCGGAGAGGTCGCCATATTTCCGGCAAGGTCGCCATAAATCCGGCAAGGTCGCCATGAATCCGGCGAGGTCGCCATTTGTCCGTCAAGATCGCCATAAATCCGGAAAATTCGCCACAAATCCGGCAAGGTCGACATATTTCCGGCAAGGTCGCCACAAATCCGGCCAGGTCGCCACATATCCGGCAAGGTCGCCATATTTCCGGCAAGGTAGCCAGAAATCCGCATGGTCGCCACAAATACGGCGAAGTAGCCATATTTCCGGCAAGGTCGCCATAAATCAGGCAAGGTCGCCACAAATCCGGCGAGGTCGCCATATTTCCGGCAAGGTCGCCTCAAATCCGGCAAGGTCGCCACAAATCCGGCGAAGTCGCCATATTTCCCGCAAAGTCGCCATATATCCGGCGAGGTCGCCACATTTCCGGCAAGGCCGCCATTTATCCGGCAAGGTCGCAATAAATCCGGCGAGTTCGCCATATTTCCGGCAAGGTCGCCACAAATCCGGCAAGGTCGCCATAAATCCGGCAAGGTCGTCATAAATCCAGCAAGGTCGCCATATTTCCGGCAAGGTCGCCATAAATCCTGCGAGGTCGCCATATTTCCGGCAAGGTCGCCATAAATCCGGCGAGGTCGCCATATTTCCGGCAAGGTCGCCATGTTTCCGGCAAGGTCGCCATAAATACGGCGAGGTCGCCATATTTCCGGCAACGTCGCCACAAATCCGGCAAGGTCGCCATAAATCCGCAAAGGTCGCCATATTTCCGGCAAGGTTGCCATATTTCCGGCAAGGTCGCCGTAAATCCGGCAAGGTCTCAACAAATCCGGCGAGGACGCCATATTTCCGGCAAGGTCGCCAGAAATCCGGAGAGGTCGCCATATTTCCGGCAAGGTCGCCATAAATCCGGCAAGGTCGCCATGAATCCGGCGAGGTCGCCATTTGTCCGTCAAGATCGCCATAAATCCGGAAAGTTCGCCACAAATCCGGCAAGGTCGACATATTTCCGGCAAGGTCGCCACAAATCCGGTCAGGTCGCCACATATCCGGCAAGGTCGCCATATTTCCGGCAAGGTAGCCAGAAATCCGCATGGTCGCCACAAATACGGCGAAGTAGCCATATTTCCGGCAAGGTCGCCATAAATCAGGCAAGGTCGCCACAAATCCGGCGAGGTCGCCATATTTCCGGCATGGTCGGCATAAATGCGGCAAGGTCGCCACAAATCCGGCGAGGACGCCATATTTCCGGCAACGTCGCCATAAATCCGGCAAGGTCACCATAAATGCTGCAATATCGCCATAAGTGCGGCGAGGTCGCCATATTTCCGGCAAGGTCGCCACAAATCTGGCAAGGTCGCCATAAATCCGGCGAGGTCGTCATATTTCCGGCAAGGTCGCCACAAATCCGGAAAGGTCGCCATAAATCCGGCAAGGACGCCACGAATCCGGCAAGGTCCCCATATTTCCAGCAAGGTCGCAATATTTCCGGCAAAGTCGGCATATTTCCGGCAAGGTCGCCATAAATCCGGCAAGGTCGCCACAAGTCCGGCGAGGTCGCCATATTTACGGCAAGGTCGCCATAAATCCCGCAACGTCGCCACAAATCCGGCGAGGTCGCCATATTTCCGGCAAGGTCGCCACAAATCCGGCAAGGTCGTCATAAATCCGGCAAGGTCACCACAAATCCGGCAATGTCGCCATATTTCCGGCAGTGTCGCCATAAATCCGGCAAGGTAGCCACAAATACGGCAAGGTCCCCATATTTCCAGCAAGGTCGCAATATTTCCGGCAAGGTCGCCACAAATCCGGCAAGGTCGCCATATTTCCGGCAAGGTCGCCATAAATCCGACAAGGTCGCCACAAATCCGGCATTGTCGCCATATTTCCGACATGGTCGCCATAAATCCGGAAAGGTAGCCACAAGTCCGGCGAGGTCGCCATATTTACGGCAAGGTCGCCACAAATCCGGCAAGGTCGTCATAAATCCGGCAAGGCCGCTACAAATCCGGCAACGTCGCCACAAGTCCGGCGAGGTCGCCACATTTCCGGCAAGGCCGCCATTTATCCGGCAAGGTCGCCACAAATCCGGCATTGTCGCCATATTTCCGACATGGTCGCCATAAATCCGGAAAGGTAGCCACAAGTCCGGCGAGGTCGCCACATTTCCGGCAAGGCCGCCATTTATCCGGCAAGGTCGCAATAAATCCGGTGAGTTCGCCATATTTCCGGCAAGGTCGCCACAAATCCGGCAAGGTCGCCATAAATCCGGCAAGGTCGTCATAAATCCAGCAAGGTCGCCATATTTCCGGCAAGGTCGCCATAAATCCTGCGAGGT
This sequence comes from Malacoraja senta, assembly GCA_038087875.1. NCBI lineage: Eukaryota > Metazoa > Chordata > Chondrichthyes > Rajiformes > Rajidae > Malacoraja > Malacoraja senta. The sequence continues at coordinate 274,641 of JAXLNO010003307.1, forward strand.
CGCCATATTTCCGGCAAGGTCGCCATAAATCCGGCGAGGTCGCCATATTTCCGGCAAGGTCGCCATGTTTCCGGCAAGGTCGCCATAAATACGGCGAGGTCGCCATATTTCCGGCAACGTCGCCACAAATCCGGCAAGGTCGCCATAAATCCGGCAAGGTCGCCATATTTCCGGCAAGGTTGCCATATTTCCGGCAAGGTCGCCGTAAATCCGGCAAGGTCTCAACAAATCCGGCGAGGACGCCATATTTCCGGCAAGGTCGCCAGAAATCCGGAGAGGTCGCCATATTTCCGGCAAGGTCGCCATAAATCCGGCAAGGTCGCCATGAATCCGGCGAGGTCGCCATTTGTCCGTCAAGATCGCCATAAATCCGGAAAGTTCGCCACAAATCCGGCAAGGTCGACATATTTCCGGCAAGGTCGCCACAAATCCGGCCAGGTCGCCACATATCCGGCAAGGTCGCCATATTTCCGGCAAGGTAGCCAGAAATCCGCATGGTCGCCACAAATACGGCGAAGTAGCCATATTTCCGGCAAGGTCGCCATAAATCAGGCAAGGTCGCCACAAATCCGGCGAGGTCGCCATATTTCCGGCATGGTCGGCATAAATGCGGCAAGGTCGCCACAAATCCGGCGAGGACGCCATATTTCCGGCAACGTCGCCATAAATCCGACAAGGTCACCATAAATGCTGCAATGTCGCCATAAGTGCGGCGAGGTCGCCATATTTCCGGCAAGGTCGCCACAAATCTGGCAAGGTCGCCATACATCCGGCGAGGTCGTCATATTTCCGGCAAGGTCGCCACAAATCCGGAAAGGTCGCCATAAATCCGGCAAGGACGCCACGAATCCGGCAAGGTCCCCATATTTCCAGCAAGGTCGCAATATTTCCGGCAAAGTCGGCATATTTCCGGCAAGGTCGCCATAAATCCGGCAAGGTCGCCACAAGTCCGGCGAGGTCGCCATATTTACGGCAAGGTCGCCATAAATCCCGCAACGTCGCCACAAATCCGGCGAGGTCGCCATATTTCCGGCAAGGTCGCCACAAATCCGGCAAGGTCGTCATAAATCCGGCAATGTCGCCATATTTCCGGCAGTGTCGCCATAAATCCGGCAAGGTAGCCACAAATACGGCAAGGTCCCCATATTTCCAGCAAGGTCGCAATATTTCCGGCAAGGTCGCCATATTTCCGGCAAGGTCGCCATAAATCCGACAAGGTCGCCACAAATCCGGCATTGTAGCCATATTTCCGACATGGTCGCCATAAATCCGGAAAGGTAGCCACAAGTCCGGCGAGGTCGCCATATTTACGGCAAGGTCGCCACAAATCCGGCAAGGTCGTCATAAATCCGGCAAGGCCGCTACAAATCCGGCAACGTCGCCATATATCCGGCAAAGTCGCCATAAATCCGGCAAGGTAGCCACAAATACGGCAAGGTCCCCATATTTCCAGCAAGGTCGCCATATTTCCGGCAAGGTCGCCACAATTCCGGCAAGGTCGCCATATTTCCGGCAAGGTCGCCATATTTCAGGCAAGGTTGCCATAATCCGGCCACGTCGCTATATTTCCGGCAAGGTCGCCATCTTTCCGTCAAGGTCGCCATAAATTCGGCAAGGTCGCCACAAATCCGTCAAGGTCGCCATAAAGCCTGCGAGGTAGCCATAAATCCGGCAAGGTCGCCGCAAATCCAGCGAGGTTGCCATATTCCCGGCAAGGTCGCAATAAATCCGGCAAGGTCGCCATAAATTCGGCAAGGTCGCCACAAATCCGGCGAGCGCCATATTTCCGGCAATGTCGCCACAATTCCGGCAAGGTCGCCACAAATCCGGCGAGGTCGCCATATTTCCGGCAAGGTCGCCTCAAATCCGGCAAGGTCGCCACAAATCCGGCGAAGTCGCCATATTTCCCGCAAAGTCGCCATATATCCGGCGAGGTCGCCACATTTCCGGCAAGGCCGCCATTTATCCGGCAAGGTCGCAATAAATCCGGCGAGTTCGCCATATTTCCGGCAAGGTCGCCACAAATCCGGCAAGGTCGCCATAAATCCGGCAAGGTCGCCATAAATCCAGCAAGGTCGCCATATTTCCGGCAAGGTCGCCATAAATCCTGCGAGGTCGCCATATTTCCGGCAAGGTCGCCATAAATCCGGCGAGGTCGCCATATTTCCGGCAAGGTCGCCATGTTTCCGGCAAGGTCGCCATAAATACGGCGAGGTCGCCAAATTTCCGGCAACGTCGCCACAAATCCGGCAAGGTCGCCATAAATCCGGCAAGGTCGTCATATTTCCGGCAAGGTCGCCATATTTCCGGCAAGGTCGCCGTAAATCCGGCAAGGTCTCAACAAATCCGGCGAGGACGCCATATTTCCGGCAAGGTCGCCAGAAATCCGGAGAGGTCGCCATATTTCCGGCAAGGTCGCCATAAATCCGGCAAGGTCGCCATGAATCCGGCGAGGTCGCCATATGTCCGTCAAGATCGCCATAAATCCGGAAAGTTCGCCACAAATCCGGCAAGGTCGACATATTTCCGGCAAGGTCGCCACAAATCCGGCCAGGTCGCCACATATCCGGCAAGGTCGCCATATTTCCGGCAAGGTAGCCAGAAATCCGCATGGTCGCCACAAATACGGCGAAGTAGCCATATTTCCGGCAAGGTCGCCATAAATCAGGCAAGGTCGCCACAAATCCGGCGAGGTCGCCATATTTCCGGCATGGTCGGCATAAATGCGGCAAGGTCGCCACAAATCCGGCGAGGACGCCATATTTCCGGCAACGTCGCCATAAATCCGGCAAGGTCACCATAAATGCTGCAATGTCGCCATAAGTGCGGCGAGGTCGCCATATTTCCGGCAAGGTCGCCACAAATCTGGCAAGGTCGCCATAAAGCCGGCGAGGTCGTCATATTTCCGGCAAGGTCGCCACAAATCCGGAAATGTCGCCATAAATCCGGCAAGGACGTCATAAATCCGGCAAGGTCGTCAGAAATCCGGCAACGTCGCCACATTTCCGGCAAGATCGCCATATATCCGGCAAGGTCGCCACAAACCCGGCAAGGTCGCCATATTTCCGACAAGGACGCCAAAAATCTGGCATGGTCGCCACAAATCCGGCAAGGTCGCCATATTTCCGGCAAGGTCGCCATATATCCGGCAAGGTCGCCACAAATCCGGCAAGGTCGGCATATTTACGGCAAGGTCGCCATAAATCCGGCAAGGTCGCCACAAATCCAGCAAGGTCGCCATATTTCCGGCAAGGTCGCCATATTTCCGGCAAGGTCGCCATATTTCCGGCAAGGTCGCCATAAATCCGGCGAGGTCGCCACAAATCCGGCAAGGTCGCCATATGTCTGGCAAGGTCGCCATATATCCGGCGAGGTCGCCATATTTCCTGCAAGGTCGCCACAAATCCGGCAAGGTCGTCATAAATCCGGCGAGGTCTCCATATTTGCGGCGTCGCCACAAATCCTGGAAGGTCGCCATAAATCCGGAGAGGTCGCCATATTTCAGGCAAGGTCGCCACAAATCCGGAAAGGTCGCCATAAATCCGGCAATGTCGCCACAAATACGGTACGGTCGCCATAATTCCGTCATAGTAGCGATAAATCCGGCAAGGTCGCCACAAACCAGGCATGGTCGCCATATTTCCGGCAAGGTCGCCAGAAATCCGGCAAGGTCGCCGTAAATCCGGCGATGTAGCCATATTTCCGACAAGGTCGCCATAAATCCGGCAAGGTCGCCAGAAATCCGGCGAGGTCGCCATATTTCCGGCAAGGTCGCCATAACTCCGGCGAGGTCGCCATATTTCCGGTAAGGACGCCATAAATCCGGCGAGGTCGCCATATTTCCGGCAAGGTCGCTATATATCCGGCAAGTCGCCATAAATCCGACGAGGTCGCCATATTTCCGGCAAGGTCGCCACAAATTCGGCAAGGTCGCCATAAATCCGGCAAGGTCGCCAGAAACCAGGCAATGTCACCATATTTCCGGCAAGGTCGCCATATATCCGCCAAGGTCGCCACAAATCCGGTAAGGTCGCCTTATTTCCGGCAAGGTCGCCATAAATCCATCAAGGTCGCCACAAATCCGGCAAGGTCGCCATATTTCCGGCAAGGTCGCCATAAATCCGGCAAGGTCGCGAAAAATCCGGCAAGGTCGCCACAGGGTTAGAGGTGGTTATACGTGTTTAGAGGGGCTTACATGGTTTACAGGGGGTTAGAGATGTTTAGATGGGTTTAGAGGAGTTTACAGGGGTTTAGAGAGGTTTATAGATGATTACATGGGTTAACATGTGTTTAGAGGGGTTTGGAGCGGATTTTATTGGTTTAGAAGAGTTTACAGGGGTTTAGAAGGGTTTAGAGGGTTTTATAAGGGTTTAAGGGGGTTTAGGGAATTTAGAGGTATTTAGAGGGGTTTAGAGGGGTGTACAGGGGGTTTACAAGGCTTAACAGGTGTTTAGTGAGGTTTAGATGAGTTTACAGGATATAGAGAGGTTTACGGGTTTTAGAGGTCGAGTTTCATTGCCATATACTCAAGCAGAGAAACATAGAAAATAGGTGTAGCAATAGTCCTTCGAGCCAGCACTGCCATTCAATATGTTCATGGCTGTTCATCTAAAATCTGTACCTCTCTCCTGTTTTTTCCCATATCCCTTGCTTTCGCTAGCTCCAAGAGCTAAATGTAACTCTCTCTTGGAAACATCCAGTGGATTGGCCTCCACTGCCTTCTGTGGCAGAGAATTCCACAGATTCACAATTCTCTGCGTGAAGAAAGTTTGTCCTCATCTCAGTCCTAACTGGCCTACCCTTTGTCTTAAACTGTGACCCCTGGCTCTGCACTGCCCCAACATCGGGAAATAATTTCCTGCACTTAGTGCAAGTGAAAATCTAGCAGGCAAGCAGAATGCTTTCTCCAACCACCCCCATTTGAAGGCCACTATCTTCCACCAATGGCAAGATGGCGGCGCCTCGCGGCAGCGGCCTCTGCAGTCCGTCTGTCTTTTTTTTCGTTTTGTCCTGTTAGGTGGATGTCTTGGTTTTAGTTTTTATACTATTTTTAGCTGTGTATATGTGGGGGGCGGGGGCGGGGGAACATTTTAATCTCTTCCCTGTAGGGGACCCGACTTTTTCCTTGTCGAGTCTCCGTTGTCGTTGGGCCTAACATCGTGGAGCCGGCGGTCTCCAATCGGAATCGACCTGGAACCTGCGGACTTACCATCGGGGAGCTGGCCGACTTCAGAGTGCGGAGCGCTGTTGTGGCGCGCGGCTGCGACCCGACTTCGGAGTTTGGAGGCTTCGGCTGCAGGCCCTGTGGTCGGTGACATCGGGAGCTCGCGGGTCCCTCGTGGGAGACCGCTTTTCGGAGCTCCCGCAACGGCAAACTTCGCCCGCCGTATCGAGGGGTTTAAATCGACCCGGAGCGGAGCCTGACATCGCCCGGCGCAGCTTAAACGGACGCGGGACTTACCATCGCCCGCCGGGGGCTCAAACATCAAGAGCCTCGATCAACTCGATGCAGCAGTATAACTGCATGACTGCGGGAGAAGAATAAGACCAGAGAACAGGGAAGAGATAAGACTTTTGCCTTCCATCACAGCGAGGAGGTGTTTGGGGATTCACTGCGATGGATGTTTGTGTGGAATTATGTTCATTGTGTTTTTTTGTTGTTGTTGTTGTTATGACTGCAGAAAACGTAATTTCGTTTGAAGCTATGTTTAAATGAGAATAAACGGCATTCTGATTACTTTCAGAAGCCATTGGTTGTCCTCCAGGATGCACCAAGCCGCAGCCTGATTTATGCCGGTCACCTGGGCACAGAGACTCTCACGGCAGCGGCGCAACGCTTCCGACGCCTCCGACGGCCCGGGAATCTTGCACTGAGGCAGCTCCATGGCTGAAGCTGCAGCGAGTGACTCGCCAGCCCGGCAAACACTCGCCAGCCCGGCAAACACTCGGGAGCTCTGGCTTCCCTTCCGCATCTGTCCCCGGCGCTGCTTCTGCTTTCATCCATCCCTCAGCCCCGGCCATCCAACACCCGCGGCCCATGCAGTGGACATAAGTTTTGAAATTTTCGTTGATCACAGAATTTCTCACGATAGAGCGTGCGAAATTTGTGATCAGCGTGAGAATTTGGCCAAATACGTGATTCTCACGCTCAATGCGTGAGAGTTGGCAGCCCTGCATCAACTATTCCTTCACTCCATGGATGCTGCCTCACCCGCTCAGTTTCTCCAGCATTTTTGTCTGCCTTCTTGTGCAGGTCACCTCGGCTCCAACAAGGATCTCAGCGGTACCATAATCTGAATGGCTGCCCCTTCCACCAACTCCGCAGCCAGGCCTTCACCTGTCCTCCCTTCTTGTTCTTGCCCTCAGCAGCATGTTGCACCAGGTGCAATCTGGAGATTACTACCCCTCCCCCCACCCTCGTGGTCCTGTTCTTAGAACATTTGCCTTGTTCCCCGTATACATCCTGTTTCTGTGGGTGCTTACCCTACCTACAGTAGATATTTTGTGCCAGAGCAGACCTGGCGGCACCCCGTCCCCATTGAGAATGATCTGCAAGCCTAGTATTTTCTCACATGTCAGTCCCGCCATCCCAGGGATCAATCTCGTGAACCTACGCTGCACTGCCTCGATTACAAGGATGTCCTTCCTCGAATTAGGAGACCAAAACTGTACACAATACTCCAGATGTGGTCTTACCAGAGCCCTATACAACTGAAGAAGTACAAGGACACCTCGATGTACCTCCCCCTTGCCTAACCTACCCCCATTGAGATAATAATCTGCCCCCTTGTTTTTGCCGCCAAAGTAGATAACCTCACATTTATCTATATTATACTGCATCTGCTATGCATCTGCCCACTCACTTAACCTGTCCAGATCACCGTGGAACCTCTTAACATTCTCTTCGCAGTTCACACTGCCACTCAGCTTTGTGCCATCCGCAAACTTGCTAGTGTTGCTCCTAATTCCCCAACACCGAGCCTTGCGGCACTCCACTCGCCACTGCCTGCCATTCAGAAAAGGACCCGTTCACTCCTACTCTTCGCTTCCTGTCTGCCAACCAATTTTCTATCCATGTCAACACCGTACCCCCAATACCATGTGCTCGAAATTTAGTCACCAGTCTCCCATGCGGAACCTTAGCACTACATCCACTGGCACCCTTTCATCCATTTTACTTGTCACATCCTTAAAAACAATCCAGAAGATTAGTCAAGCATGATTTCCCTTTCATAAATCCATGTTGACTTGGACTAATCCTTTTACTGCTGGACTAATCCTTTTACTGCTATCCAAATGCCCCATTATTACCTCTTTACTAATTGACTCCAGCATCTTTCCCACCACCGAAGTCAGGCTAACTGGTCTGTAATTCCCCGTTTTATCTCTCGCTCCTTTCTTGAAAAGTGGGATAACGTTAGCTATCCTCCAATCCACAGGAAATGATCCTGAATCTATCGAACATTGGAAAATAATTACCAATGCGTCCACTATTTCTCGAGCCACCTCCCTGAGGACCCTGGGATGCAGGCCACCAGGCCCAGGGGTTTATCAACCTTCAGACCCATTAGCCTACACAATATTATATCTCTCCTAATGAAAATTTATTTCAGTTCCTCTACCCCCTTAGAACCTCTGTCCTCTAGTACATCTGGGAGATTGTTTGTGTCTTTCTCAGTGAAGACAGATCCGAAGTACCTGTTCAACTCATATGCCATTTCCTTGTTACCCATAATAATTTCACCCGTGTCTGCCTTCAAGGGACCCACATTTGACTTTGCTACTCTTATACCCTTAACATATCTAAAGAAGCTTTTACTGTCCTTCTTTATATTCCTGGCCAGCTTCCCTTCGTAGTTCATCTTTTCAGCCGTATAGCCCGATTTGTTTCCTTCTGTTGTCCTATGAAAGTTTTCCAATCCTCTGGCTTCTGGGTACTCTTTGCTAGTTATACATCTTTTCATTTAGTTTTATTCTATCCCAAACTTATCTTGTCAGCCACCGTTGCCTCCTAAATCCCTCTGACCCCTCTAAACCCCTCTAAACCCCCCGTAAACCCCTTTAAACCCTCTAAACCACTCTAAAGACCTAAACCCCTCTGAAGACCTCTACACCCCTCTAACCCCTCTATACCCCTCTAAACCCTTCTAAACCCCTCCAAACCTCTAAAGCCCTCTAAATCCCTGTAAAGCCATCTAATCACTTCTAAAGCCCTCTAAACCGCTTGAAACCCCTAGAAACCACTCTAACCCCGCTAAACCCCCCTTATGCCGATCTATGCCCCTCTATCCCCCTCGAAACCCATCGAAACCTCTCTAAACCTCGCTAAACACTCTAAACCACTCTAAACACAGTTCGGTGGGGGCGCTGCTAGCCGGCAGCCCTGACAGCAGCGTGTTAGTTCGTCCTAATGTTCTTGTTTTTTTCCGTATGTCCTAATGTATGTTTTTAATGTTTCTTTGTGTGTCTTGTGTGGGGGTGGTTTGCGGGGGTGGGGAGGGGGGTAAGGGTGAAACCGTTTCGGTCGCCTCCTCCACGCAGAGGCGACTTTTTCTATGTCGCCTCCCCCGTGATCTAACATCGAGACGCTCCCGGGCGAGCATTCTTTCGTCGCGGAACGGGCGATGTCTCGCCGGGCATCGCCGGAGGGGAGCGCTCCTTTCGCTGGCCCGCGGCAACCAGGTCTGCGGAGCAGCCTGGGATCCCTCGTTGGGGACCCGGGGGGGGAAGAGCTCCGACCGCCGGCCCGCGGCCAACTTCTACCGCGGGCGCGGCGTGGAGTTACCATCAGGAGCGGGTCCCTCGCCGGGGACCCCTGGAGAGGAGCTCCGACTGTCGGCCCGCGGCCTACATCATCCAGAAGCCGCGAACTGCAGTGCTTCAGGCTTGCGCGGCGTCCGGAGCCTGGGATCCCTCTTTGGCTACCATGGAGGAGAAGAGCTCCTACCGCCGGCCCGCGGCCTACTTCTACCGCTGGCGTGGCGTGGACTTACCATCAGGAGCGGGGTCCCTCGCCGGGTAACCATGGAGAGGAGCTCCGACTGCCGGCCCTGCGGTCTGCGGTGCTTCTGGCTGCGGCGCGGCGGGATCTTCGACCGACGGCTTGCGGCCTACACCAACCTGAAGCCGCGGTCTCCGGTAGGAAAGCACCGATTTAGGAGTTACCTGGACTTTACCTTGTCTCTACATCTGGACACCAGCAGCGGCGACGGCGAAGGGTTGAGGTCCCTCCCACTGGGGAAATGGAGGAGGACTAGCCATTTTTTGTGCCTTCCACCACAGTGAACACCTCAAAACCAATCTAAACACGTTTAAACCCGTCTAAACCCGTCTAGACCCCCTCTAAACCCCTCTGAACCCCTCTGAACCGCTCTAAACCCATTTAAACCCATCTAAAGCCCTCGATATCCCTCTAAACCCTTCTAAACCCCTCTAAACTTTTTCACACAGAGAGTGGTGAATCTCTGGAACTCTCTGCCACAGAGGGTAGTTGAGGCCAGTTCATTGGCTATATTTAAGAGGGAGTTAGATGTGGCCCTTGTGGCTAAGGGGATCAGGGGTATGGAGAGAAGGCAGGTACGGGATACTGAGTTGGATGATCAGCCATGATCATATTGAATGGCGGTGCAGGCTCGAAGGGCCGAATGGCCTACTCCTACACCTATTTTCTATGTATCTATCTATGTAACCCCTCTAATCCCCTCTAAACCCCTGTGAACCCCACTAACCCCCTCTAAACCCATCTAAACCCCTTGAAACCACTCGAAACCCCTCTAGACCCTACTAAGCCCTTCAAAACCACTCAACACACTTCTAACGTCCTCTAAACTTATGTAAACCTTTCTAAACCCCTATAAACCCATCTAAACACCCAATTAACCTTTCTAATCCCCATCTAATCCCATATAAACACATCTAAACCCCCTCCAAACCCCCCTCTAAACCATTCAAATGCCCAGACGTAAGAACAGCTTCGCACAGAAAGGAGCCGCAGATGCTGCTTTCAACCGAAGATATACACAAAAAGCTGGAGTAACCCAGTGTGACAGACAGCATCTGTGGAGAGAAGGGTCTCGAAAAGGAACTGTGCGAATCCGCACTGACCAGCGATCCCCACACATTATCGATGTCCTACACACACTGGGGACAATTTACATTTAAACCTGTATATCTACAAGCCTGCGCGTATTTGGAGTTTGGGAGGAAACCGAAGATGTCGGGGAAATCCACGCGGTCAGTGGGAGAACGTACAAACTCCGTACAGACAGCACCCTTGGTCGGGATTGAACCCGCGTCTCTGGCGCTGTAAGGCAGTAACTACCGCTGTGCTACCGTGCTGGATAGCTTGAGCTTAGAAACGCAGATATAACATATGTGGTCACAAAAATCTGGAGTAACAGTGGGGCAGGCAGCATCTCTGGAGAAAATCCACGCGGTTACGGGGAGAACGTACAAATCGTACAGACGGCGGCCGTGGTCGGAATCGAACCCGGGTCTGAACCTGTGAGGCAGCAACTCTTCCGCTGCGCTACTGTTTACTGGCGCCCCCCCACAATTTCCCATTTATTGGTGCCATTCCCTAAATCCCCATTTAATGGTGCCCTCCCCTAATGCACCATTTAATGTTGCGCTCCCCTAATTCTCCATTTATTAGTGCCCTCCCCTAATTCCCAATTTACTGAGGCTCGCTCTTTTCGCACCAGGCTCGTAGCGTGCGCCCGGCTCCTAGTTTCCGGACGAGGTTCGCAACTTTTGCAGCAAGCTGGCACTTTTCGCACCAGCTCGCACTTTTTCGGACCAGGCCGGCATTTTTCGCAGATGGCTCATACTTTTCGCACCAGGCTCGCAGTTTTCTCACCCGGCTCGCAAATTTCGCACCAGGCTCGCAGTTTTCGCTACCAGGCTCCTACTTTCTCACCAGGCTCGCATTTTCGCACAAGGCTCGCAGATTTCGCACCAGGCTCGTAGTTTTCGCACCAGGCTCGCTGTTTTTGCGCCAGGCTCTCAGTTTCGCACCCGAGATTGCAGTGTTCGCACCAGGCTCGCTTTTTTTCGCAGCCGGCTCGCACTTTTGAACCAGGCTAGCATTTTTCGCTGGCGGCTCGCAGTTTTCGAACCAGACTCGCACCGTTCGCACCAGGCTCGCATCTTTCGCACCAGGCTCGCATCTTTCGCACCAGGCTCGCACCTTTCGCACCAGCTCGCACTTTTAGCACCAGGCGCGAAGCTTTTTCACCAGGCCTCGCATCTTTGGCAACAGGCTCGCAGTTCTCCCGCCAGGATTACAACTTTCGCACCAGGCTGGCAGTTTTAGCACCAGGCTCGCATTTGTTTGCAGCCGGTTCATACTTTTCGCACCACAATCGCTCTTTTCGCACCAGACCCGCACTTTTCGCACCAATCTCGTAGTTTTTACGCCAGGCTCGCACTTTTCGCACCAGGATCACACTTTCGTAATACACCCGCTCTTTTCGCAGCGGGATCGCACTTTTCGCACCACGCTCGCAGTTTTGCGCCAGGCTTCCAGTTTTCGCACCAGGATTGCAGTTTTCGCACCAGGCTTCCACATTTCGCAGCAGGCTCGCACTTTGGCACCAGGCTCGCATTTTTCGCACAAGGATCGCAGTATTCGCACCCGGCACGCACTTTTCGCACCAGACTCGCGAGATAGACACAACCATTTGTCGTCACAACCCTTAGTAGACACAACCCTTGGTATGAACAAAACTTGGTCGAAACAAAGTTTGGTAGACTTAACCTTCGTTTGACACAACCCTGGGTAAAACACATCCCTTGGTAAGCAAACCGCTTGGTAGACACAACACTTGGTAGACACAACCCTTGGAGACAGAGCCATTCGTCGACACAACCTTGGGTAGACACAGCCCTTGGTACACGCCACCTTTGGTAGACAGTCTTGTAGGCACAACGCTTGGTAAAACATGAGCCTTGGCAACACGACCCTTGGTAAACACGACCTTTAGCAAACACGACCTTAGCAAACACAACGCTTGTTAAACATGAACATTGGCAAACACGACCTTTGAGAAACACGACTCTTTGGGAACACGACCTTTGTTAAATACGTCCCTTGGCAAACACTTCCCTGGTAAACACTACCCTGGTAAACACAACCCTTGGTAACAGTGCGATCCTGGTGCGAAAACTGTGACACTGCCGCAAAGGTCGCCATATATCCTGCAAGGTCGCCATAAATCCGGTGAGGTCGCCATATTACCGGCAAGGCCGCCATAAATCCGGCGAGGTCGCAACAATCCGGCGAGGGTCGCTATATTTCCGGCAAGGTCGCCATAAATCCGGCGAGGTCGCCATATTTCCGGCAAGGTCGCCATATTTCCGGCAAGTTCGCCACAAATTCGGCGAGGTCGCCATATTTCCGGCAAGGTCGCCGTAAATCCTGCAAGGTCGCAACAAATCCGGCGAGGTCGCCATATTTCCGGCAAGGTCGCCATATATCCTGCAAGGTCGCCATAATCCGGTGAGGTCGCCATATTTCCGGCAAGGCCGCCATAAATCCGGCGAGTCGCTATATTTCCGGCAAGGTCGCCATAAATCCGGCGAGGTCGCCATATTTCCGGCAAGGTCGCCATATTTCCGGCAAGTTCGCCACAAATTCGGCGAGGTCGCCATATTTCCGGCAAGGTCGCCGTAAATCCGGCAAGGTCGCAACAAATCCGGCGAGGTCGCCATATTTCCGGCAAGGTCGCCATATATCCTGCAAGGTCGCCATAAATCCGGTGAGGTCGCCATATTTCCGGCAAGGTCGCCATAAATCCGGCGAGGTCGCCATATTTCCGCAAAGTCGCCATAAATCCGGCAAGGTCGCCATATTTCCGGCCAGGTCGCCGTAAATCCGGCAAGGTCGCCATAATTCCGGCGAGGTCGCCATATTTCCGGCAAGGTCGCCATAAATCCGGCAAGGTCGCTACAAATTCGGCAAGGTCGCCATATTTCCGGCAAGGTCGCCATATTTCCGGCAAGGTCGCCATAAATCCGGCGAGGTCGCCATAAATCCGCAATGTCGCCACAAATCAGGCAAGGTCGCCATATTTCCGGCAAAGTCGCCATAAATCCGGCAAGGTCGCCACAAATCCGGCAAGGTCGCCATATTTCCGGCAAGGTCGCTATATTTACGGCAAGGTCGCCATGAATCCGGCGAGGTCGCCATATTTCGGCAAGGTCGCCATATATCCGGCGAGGTCGCCATATTTCCGGCAAGTTCGCCAATTATCCGGCAAGGTCGCACTAAATCCGGCGAGGTCGCCATATTTCCGGCAAGGTCGCCACAAATCCGGCAAGGTCGCCATAAATCCGGCAACGTCGACAGAAGTCCAGCAAGGTCGCCATATTTCCGGCAAGGTCGCCATAAATCCGGCGAGGTCGCCATATTTCCGCAAGGTCGCCATAAATCCGGCGAGGTCGCCATATCTCCGGCAAGGTCGCCATATTTCCGGCAAGGTAGCCATAAATCCGGTGAGGTCGCTATATTTCCGACAAGGTCTCCATAAATCCGGCGAGGTCGCCATATTTCCGGCAAGGTCGCCATATTTCCGGCAAGTTCGCCACAAATTCGGCGAGGTCGCCATATTTCCGGCAATGTCGCCATATATCCGGCAAGGTCGCCACAAATCCGACAAGGTCGTCATAAATACGGCAAGGTCGCCTCAAATCCGGCAAGGTCGCCATATTTTCGGCAGTCGCCATAAATCCGGCAAGGTCGCCATATTTCCGGCCAGGTCGCCGTAAATCCGGCGAGGTGGCCATATGTCCGTCAAGGTCGCCATCAATCCGGCAAGGTAGCTACAAATCCGGCAAGGTCGCCATATTTCCGGCAAGGTCGCCATAAATCCGGCAAGGTCGCCATATTCCGCGAGGTCGGCATATTTCCGGCAAGGTCGCCATAAATCCGGCAAGGTCGCCACAAATTCGGCAAGGTCGCCATATTTCCGGCAAGGTCGACATATTTCCGGCAAGGTCGCCATAATTCCGGCGAGGTCGCCATAAATCCGGCGAGGTCGCCATATTTCCGGCAAGGTCGCCATCATCCGGCAATGTCGCCACAAATCCGGCGAGGTCGCCATATTTCCGGCGAGGTCGCCATATTTCTGGCAAGTTCGCCAATTATCCGGCAAGGTCACACTAAATCCGGCGAGGCCATATTTCCAGCAAGGTCGCCACAAATCCGGCAAGGTCGCCATAAATCCGGCAAGTTCGACAGAAGTCCAGCAAGGTCGCCATATTTCCGGAAAGGTCGCCATAATCCGGCGAGGTCGCCATATTTCCGGCAAGGTCGCCATAAACCGGCGACGTCGCCATATCTCCGGCAAGGTCGCCATATTTCCGGCAAGTTCGCCACAAATTCGGCGAGGTCGCCATATTTCCGCAAGGTCGCCATATATCCTGCAAGGTCGCCATAAATCCGGTGAGGTCGCCATATTTCCGGCAAGGCCGCCATAAATCCGGCGAGGTCGCTATATTTCCGGCAAGGTCGCCATAAATCCGGCGAGGTCGCCATATTTCCGGCAAGGTCGCCATATTTCCGGCAAGTTCGCCACAAATCGGCGAGGTCGCCATATTTCCGGCAAGGTCGCCGTAAATCCGGCAAGGTCGCAACAAATCCGGCGAGGTCGCCATATTCCGGCAAGGTCGCCATATATCCTGCAAGGTCGCCATAAATCCGGTGAGGTCGCCATATTTCCGGCAAGGTCGCCATAAATCCGGCGAGGTCGCCATATTTCCGGCAAAGTCGCCATAAATCCGGCAAGGTCGCCATATTTCCGGCCAGGTCGCCGTAAATCCGGCAAGGTCGCCATAATTCCGGCGAGGTCGCCATATTTCCGGCAAGGTCGCCATAAATCCGGCAAGGTCGCCACAAATTCGGCAAGGTCGCCATATTTCCGGCAAGGTCGCCATATTTCCGGCAAGGTCGCCATAAATCCGGCGAGGTCGCCATAAATCCGGCAATGTCGCCACAAATCAGGCAAGGTCGCCATATTTCCGGCAAAGTCGCCATAAATCCGGCAAGGTCGCCACAAATCCGGCAAGGTCGCCATATTTCCGGCAAGGTCGCTATATTTACGGCAAGGTCGCCATGAATCCGGCGAGGTCGCCATATTTCCGGCAAGGTCGCCATATATCCGGCGAGGTCGCCATATTTCCGGCAAGTTCGCCAATTATCCGGCAAGGTCGCACTAAATCCGGCGAGGTCGCCATATTTCCGGCAAGGTCGCCACAAATCCGGCAAGGTCGCCATAAATCCGGCAACGTCGACAGAAGTCCAGCAAGGTCGCCATATTTCCGGCAAGGTCGCCATAAATCCGGCGAGGTCGCCATATTTCCGGCAAGGTCGCCATAAATCCGGCGAGGTCGCCATATCTCCGGCAAGGTCGCCATATTTCCGGCAAGGTAGCCATAAATCCGGTGAGGTCGCTATATTTCCGACAAGGTCTCCATAAATCCGGCGAGGTCGCCATATTTCCGGCAAGGTCGCCATATTTCCGGCAAGTTCGCCACAAATTCGGCGAGGTCGCCATATTTCCGGCAATGTCGCCATATATCCGGCAAGGTCGCCACAAATCCGACAAGGTCGTCATAAATACGGCAAGGTCGCCTCAAATCCGGCAAGGTCGCCATATTTTCGGCAGTCGCCATAAATCCGGCAAGGTCGCCACATTCCGGCGAGGTCCCCATATTTCCCGCAAGGTCGCCATATTTCCGGCAAGGTCGTCATAAATCCGGCAAGGTCGCCACAAACCCGGCAAGATCCCCATATTTCCAGCAAGGTCGCAATATTTCCGGCAAGGTCGCCACAAATCCGGCAAGGTCGCCATATTTCCGCAATGTCGCCATAAATCCGGCAAGGACGCCAAAAATCCGGCGAGGTCGCTATATTTCCGGCAAGGTCGCCACATTTCCGGCAATGTCGCCGCTAATCCGGCAAGGTCGACATATTTCCGGCAAGTTCCCCACAAATCCGGCATGGTCGCCATATTTCTTGCAAGGTCGCCATAGATCCGGCAATGTCGCCATAAATCGGGCGAGGTTGCCATATTTCCGGCAAGGTCGCCATAAATCCGGCAAGGTCGCCGCAAATCCGGCGAGGTCGCCATATTTCCGGCAAGGTCGCCACAAATCCGACAAGGTCTCCACAAATCCGGCGAGGTGGCCATATTTCCGACATGTCGCCATAAATCCGGCAAGGTCGCCGCAAATCCGGCGAGGTCGCCATATTTCCGGCAAGGTCGCCACAAATCCGACAAGGTCGTCATAAATCCGGCAAGGTCGCGTCAAATCCGGCAAGGTCGCCATATTTTCGGCAAAGTCGCCATAAATCCGGCAAGGTCGACAGAAGTCCAGCAAGGTCGCCATATTTCCGGAAAGGTCGCCATAAATCCGGCGAGGTCGCCATATTTCCGGCAAGGTCGCCATAAACCGGCGAGGTCGCCATATCTCCGGCAAGGTCGCCATATTTCCGGCAAGTTCGCCACAAATTCGGCGAGGTCGCCATATTTCCGGCAAGGTCGCCATATATCCTGCAAGGTCGCCATAAATCCGGTGAGGTCGCCATATTACCGGCAAGGCCGCCATAAATCCGGCGAGGTCGCTATATTTCCGGCAAGGTCGCCATAAATCCGGCGAGGTCGCCATATTTCCGGCAAGGTCGCCATATTTCCGGCAAGTTCGACACAAATTCGGCGAGGTCGCCATATTTCCGGCAAGGTCGCCGTAAATCCGGCAAGGTCGCAACAAATCCGGCGAGGTCGCCATATTTCCGGCAAGGTCGCCATATATCCTGCAAGGTCGCCATAAATCCGGTGAGGTCGCCATATTTCCGGCAAGGCCGCCATAAATCCGGCAAGGTCGCCATATTTCCGGCCAGGTCGCCGTAAATCCGGCAAGGTCGCAACAAATCCGGCGAGGACGCCATATTTCGGGCAAGGTCGCCATAAATCCGGCAAGGTCGCCATAAATCCGGCGAGGTGGCCATATGTCCGTCAAGGTCGCCATAAATCCGACAAGGTAGCCACAAATCCGGCAAGGTCGCCATATTTCCGGCAAGGTCGCCATAAATCCGGCAAGGTCGCCATAATTCAGGCGAGGTCGCCATATTTCCGGCAAGGTCGCCATAAATCCGGCAAGGTCGCCACAAATTCGGCAAGGTCGCCATATTTCCGGCAAGGTCGCCATATTTCCGGCAAGTTCGCCAATTATCCGGCAAGGTCGCACTAAATCCGGCGAGGCCATATTTCCAGCAAGGTCGCCACAAATCCGGCAAGGTCGCCATAAATCCGGCAAGTTCGACAGAAGTCCAGCAAGGTCGCCATATTTCCGGAAAGGTCGCCATAAATCCGGCGAGGTCGCCATATTTCCGGCAAGGTCGCCATAAACCGGCGACGTCGCCATATCTCCGGCAAGGTCGCCATATTTCCGGCAAGTTCGCCACAAATTCGGCGAGGTCGCCATATTTCCGGCAAGGTCGCCATATATCCTGCAAGGTCGCCATAAATCCGGTGAGGTCGCCATATTTCCGGCAAGGCCGCCATAAATCCGGCGAGGTCGCTATATTTCCGGCAAGGTCGCCATAAATCCGGCGAGGTCGCCATATTTCCGGCAAGGTCGCCATATTTCCGGCAAGTTCGCCACAAATTCGGCGAGGTCGCCATATTTCCGGCAAGGTCGCCGTAAATCCGGCAAGGTCGCAACAAATCCGGCGAGGTCGCCATATTTCCGGCAAGGTCGCCATATATCCTGCAAGGTCGCCATAAATCCGGTGAGGTCGCCATATTTCCGGCAAGGTCGCCATAAATCCGGCGAGGTCGCCATATTTCCGGCAAAGTCGCCATAAATCCGGCAAGGTCGCCATATTTCCGGCCAGGTCGCCGTAAATCCGGCAAGGTCGCCATAATTCCGGCGAGGTCGCCATATTTCCGGCAAGGTCGCCATAAATCCGGCAAGGTCGCCACAAATTCGGCAAGGTCGCCATATTTCCGGCAAGGTCGCCATATTTCCGGCAAGGTCGCCATAAATCCGGCGAGGTCGCCATAAATCCGGCAATGTCGCCACAAATCAGGCAAGGTCGCCATATTTCCGGCAAAGTCGCCATAAATCCGGCAAGGTCGCCACAAATCCGGCAAGGTCGCCATATTTCCGGCAAGGTCGCTATATTTACGGCAAGGTCGCCATGAATCCGGCGAGGTCGCCATATTTCCGGCAAGGTCGCCATATATCCGGCGAGGTCGCCATATTTCCGGCAAGTTCGCCAATTATCCGGCAAGGTCGCACTAAATCCGGCGAGGTCGCCATATTTCCGGCAAGGTCGCCACAAATCCGGCAAGGTCGCCATAAATCCGGCAACGTCGACAGAAGTCCAGCAAGGTCGCCATATTTCCGGCAAGGTCGCCATAAATCCGGCGAGGTCGCCATATTTCCGGCAAGGTCGCCATAAATCCGGCGAGGTCGCCATATCTCCGGCAAGGTCGCCATATTTCCGGCAAGGTAGCCATAAATCCGGTGAGGTCGCTATATTTCCGACAAGGTCTCCATAAATCCGGCGAGGTCGCCATATTTCCGGCAAGGTCGCCATATTTCCGGCAAGTTCGCCACAAATTCGGCGAGGTCGCCATATTTCCGGCAATGTCGCCATATATCCGGCAAGGTCGCCACAAATCCGACAAGGTCGTCATAAATACGGCAAGGTCGCCTCAAATCCGGCAAGGTCGCCATATTTTCGGCAGTCGCCATAAATCCGGCAAGGTCGCCACAAATCCGGCGAGGTCCCCATATTTCCCGCAAGGTCGCCATATTTCCGGCAAGGTCGTCATAAATCCGGCAAGGTCGCCACAAACCCGGCAAGATCCCCATATTTCCAGCAAGGTCGCAATATTTCCGGCAAGGTCGCCACAAATCCGGCAAGGTCGCCATATTTCCGCAATGTCGCCATAAATCCGGCAAGGACGCCAAAAATCCGGCGAGGTCGCTATATTTCCGGCAAGGTCGCCACATTTCCGGCAATGTCGCCGCTAATCCGGCAAGGTCGACATATTTCCGGCAAGTTCGCCACAAATCCGGCATGGTCGCCATATTTCTTGCAAGGTCGCCATAGATCCGGCAATGTCGCCATAAATCGGGCGAGGTTGCCATATTTCCGGCAAGGTCGCCATAAATCCGGCAAGGTCGCCGCAAATCCGGCGAGGTCGCCATATTTCCGGCAAGGTCGCCACAAATCCGACAAGGTCTCCACAAATCCGGCGAGGTGGCCATATTTCCGACATGTCGCCATAAATCCGGCAAGGTCGCCGCAAATCCGGCGAGGTCGCCATATTTCCGGCAAGGTCGCCACAAATCCGACAAGGTCGTCATAAATCCGGCAAGGTCGCGTCAAATCCGGCAAGGTCGCCATATTTTCGGCAAAGTCGCCATAAATCCGGCAAGGTCGACAGAAGTCCAGCAAGGTCGCCATATTTCCGGAAAGGTCGCCATAAATCCGGCGAGGTCGCCATATTTCCGGCAAGGTCGCCATAAACCGGCGAGGTCGCCATATCTCCGGCAAGGTCGCCATATTTCCGGCAAGTTCGCCACAAATTCGGCGAGGTCGCCATATTTCCGGCAAGGTCGCCATATATCCTGCAAGGTCGCCATAAATCCGGTGAGTCAGCCATATTACCGGCAAGGCCGCCATAAATCCGGCGAGGTCGCTATATTTCCGGCAAGGTCGCCATAAATCCGGCGAGGTTCGCCATATTTCCGGCAAGGTCGCCATATTTCCGGCAAGTTCGCCACAAATTCGGCGAGGTCGCCATATTTCCGGCAAGGTCGCGTAAATCCTGCAGGTCGCAACAAATCCGGCGAGGTCGCCATATTTCCGGCAAGGTCGCCATATATCCTGCCAAGGTCGCCATAAATCCGGTGAGGTCGCCATATTTCCGGCAAGGCCGCCATAAATCCGGCAAGGTCGCCATATTTCCGGCCAGGTCGCCGTAAATCCGGCAAGGTCGCAACAAATCCGGCGAGGACGCCATATTTCCGGCAAGGTCGCCATAAATCCGGTGAGGTCGCCATATTACCGGCAAGGCGCCATAAATCCGGCGAGGTCGCTATATTTCCGGCAAGGTCGCCATAAATCCGGCGAGGTCGCCATATTTCCGGCAAGGTCGCCATATTTCCGGCAAGTTCGCCACAAATTCGGCGAGGTCGCCATAATTCCGGCAAGGTCGCCGTAAATCCGGCAAGGTCGCAACAAATCCGGCGAGTGTCGCCATATTTCCGGCAAGGTCGCCATATATCCTGCAAGGTCGCCATAAATCCGGTGAGGTCGCCATATTTCCGGCAAGGCCGCCATAAATCCGGCAAGGTCGCCATATTTCCGGCCAGTCGCCGTAAATCCGGCAAGGTCGCAACAAATCCGGCGAGGACGCCATATTTCGGGCAAGGTCGCCATAAATCCGGCAAGGTCGCCATAAATCCGGCGAGGTGGCCATATGTCCGTCAAGGTCGCCATAAATCCGACAAGGTAGCCACAAATCCGGCAAGGTCGCCATATTTCCGGCAAAGGTCGCCATAAATCCGGCAAGGTCGCCATAATTCAGGCGAGGTCGCCATATTTCGGCAAGGTCGCCATAAATCCGGCAAGGTCGCCACAAATTCGGCAAGGTCGCCATAATTTCCGGCAAGGTCGCCATATTTCCGGCAAGTTCGCCAATTATCCGGCAAGGTCGCACTAAATCCGGCGAGGCCATATTTCCAGCAAGGTCCCACAAATCCGGCAAGGTCGCCATAAATCCGGCAAGTTCGACAGAAGTCCAGCAAGGTCGCCATAATTCCGGAAAGGTCGCCATAAATCCGGCGAGGTCGCCATATTCCCGGCAGGTCGCCATAAACCGGCGACGTCGCCATATCTCCGGCAAGGTCGCCATATTTCCGGCAAGTTCGCCACAAATTCGGCGAGGTCGCCATATTTCCGGCAAGGTCGCCATATATCCTGCAAGGTCGCCATAAATCCGGTGAGGTCGCCATATTTCCGGCAAGGCCGCCATAAATCGGCGAGGTCGCTATATTTCCGCAAGGTCGCCATAAATCCGGCGAGGTCGCCATATTTCCGGCAAGGTCGCCATATTTCCGGCAAGTTCGCCACAAATTCGGCGAGGTCGCCATATTTCCGGCAAGGTCGCCGTAAATCCGGCAAGGTCGCAACAAATCCGGCGAGGTCGCCATATTTCCGGCAAGGTCGCCATATATCCTGCAGGTCGCCATAAATCCGGTGAGGTCGCCATATTCCGGCAAGGTCGCCATAAATCCGGCGAGGTCGCCATATTTCCGGCAAAGTCGCCATAAATCCGGCAAGGTCGCCATATTTCCGGCCAGGTCGCCGTAAATCCGGCAAGGTCGCCATAATTCCGGCGAGGTCGCCATATTTCCGGCAAGGTCGCCATAAATTCCGGCAAGGTCGCCACAAATTCGGCAAGGTCGCCATATTTCCGGCAAGGTCGCCATATTTCCGGCAAGGTCGCCATAAATCCGGCGAGGTCGCCATAATCCGGCAATGTCGCCACAAATCAGGCAAGGTCGCCATATTTCCGGCAAAGTCGCCATAAATCCGGCAAGGTCGCCACAAATCCGGCAAGGTCGCCATATTTCCGGCAAGGTCGCTATATTTACGGCAAGGTCGCCATGAATCCGGCGAGGTCGCCATATTTCCGGCAAGGTCGCCATATATCCGGCGAGGTCGCCATATTTCCGGCAAGTTCGCCAATTATCCGGCAAGGTCGCACTAAATCCGGCGAGGTCGCCATATTTCCGCAAGGTCGCCACAAATCCGGCAAGGTCGCCATAAATCCGGCAACGTCGACAGAAGTCCAGCAAGGTCGCCATATTTCCGGCAAGGTCGCCATAAATCCGGCGAGGTCGCCATATTTCCGGCAAGGTCGCCATAAATCCGGCGAGGTCGCCATATCTCCGGCAAGGTCGCCATATTTCCGGCAAGGTAGCCATAAATCCGGTGAGGTCGCTATATTTCCGACAAAGTCTCCATAAATCCGGCGAGGTCGCCATATTTCCGGCAAGGTCGCCATATTTCGGCAAGTTCGCCACAAATTCGGCGAGGTCGCCATATTTCCGGCAATGTCGCCATATATCCGGCAAGGTCGCCACAAATCCGACAAGGTCGTCATAAATACGGCAAGGTCGCCTCAAATCCGGCAAGGTCGCCATATTTTCGGCAGTCGCCATAAATCCGGCAAGGTCGCCACAAATCCGGCGAGGTCCCCATATTTCCCGCAAGGTCGCCATATTTCCGGCAAGGTCGTCATAAATCCGGCAAGGTCGCCACAAACCCGGCAAGATCCCCATATTTCCAGCAAGGTCGCAATATTTCCGGCAAGGTCGCCACAAATCCGACAAGGTCGCCATATTTCCGCAATGTCGCCATAAATCCGGCAAGGACGCCAAAAATCCGGCGAGGTCGCTATATTTCCGGCAAGGTCGCCACATTTCCGGCAATGTCGCCGCT
Source organism: Malacoraja senta (assembly GCA_038087875.1). NCBI lineage: Eukaryota > Metazoa > Chordata > Chondrichthyes > Rajiformes > Rajidae > Malacoraja > Malacoraja senta. Next base: position 297,166 of record JAXLNO010003307.1, read on the forward strand.
AATCCGGCAAGGTCGACATATTTCCGGCAAGTTCGCCACAATCCGGCATGGTCGCCATATTTCTTGCAAGGTCGCCATAGATCCGGCAATGTCGCCATAAATCGGGCGAGGTTGCCATATTTCGGCAAGGTCGCCATAAATCCGGCAAGGTCGCCGCAAATCCGGCGAGGTCGCCATATTTCCGGCAAGGTCGCCACAAATCCGACAAGGTCTCCACAAATCCGGCGAGGTGGCCATATTTCCGACATGTCGCCATAAATCCGGCAAGGTCGCCGCAAATCCGGCGAGGTCGCCATATTTCCGGCAAGGTCGCCACAATCCGACAAGGTCGTCATAAATCCGGCAAGGTCGCGTCAAATCCGGCAAGGTCGCCATATTTTCGGCAAAGTCGCCATAAATCCGGCAAGGTCGACAGAAGTCCAGCAAGGTCGCCATATTTTCCGGGAAAGGTC
>JAXLNO010003307.1:297817-351339 GCA_038087875.1 Malacoraja senta
TTTTATGAGACCTGGCCGGAAAATATGGCGACCTCGCCGGATTTATGGCGACCTTGCCGGAAATATGGCGACCTTGCCGGATTTATTGCGACCTTGCCGCATTTGTGTCGACCTTGCCGGATTTAACGCGACCTTGCCGGAAATATGGCGAGCTGCCGGATTTATGGCGTCCTAGTCGGATTTATGGCGACCGTGCCGGAAATACGGCGACCTTGCCGGCGTTATGGCGACTTTGCAGATTTATGGCAAACTTGCCGGATTTATGGCGACTTTGCCGGAACTATGGTGACATCGCCGGAATTCTGGCGACCTTGCCGATTTATGGCGACCTCGCCGGAAATATTGCGACCTCGCCGGATTTAAGGCGACCTTGCCGGAAATATGGCGATTTATAGCGACCTTGCCGTGGATATGTGGATTTATAGCGACCTTGCCGCATTTGTGGCGACCTTGCCGGATTTATGGTGACCTTGCCGGAAATATGGCGACATTGCCGGAAATGTGGCGACCTTGCCCGATTTGTGGCGACCTTGCCGGATTTATGGCGACATTGCCGGAAATGTGGCGAACTTGCCGGATTTATGGCGACATTCCCGGATTAATGGCGACATTGCCGTAAATGTGGCGACCTTGCCGGATTTGTGGCGACCTTGCCGGAATGTTGCGACCTTGCCGGATTTGTGGCGACCTTGCCGGATGTATGGCGACCTTGCCGGAAATGTGGCGACCTTGCCGGATTTATGGCGACCTTGCCGGAAATATGGCGACATTGCCGGAAACGTGGCGACCTTGCCGGATTCGTGGCGACCTTGCCGGAAATATGGCGACTTGCCGGATTTATGGCGTCCTAGTCGGATTTATGGCGACCGTGCCGGAAATACGGCGACCTTGCCGGCGTTATGGCGACTTTGCAGATTTATGGCAAACTTGCCGGATTTATGGCGACTTTGCCGGAATTATGGCGACATCGCCGGAATTATGGCGGTTGCCCGATTTATGGCGACCTCGCCGGAAATATGGCGACCTCGCCGGATTTATGGCGACCTTGTCGGAAATATGGAGACCTTGCCGGATTTATGGCGACCTTGTCGCATTTGTGGCGACCTTGCCGGATTTATGGTGACCTTGCCGGAAATATGGCGACATTGCCGGAAATGTGGCGACATTACCGGATTTGTGGCGACCTTGCCGGATTTATGGCGACCTTGCCGGAAATGTGGCGAACTTGCCGGATTTGTGGCGACCTTGCCGGATTTATGGCGACCTTGCCGGAAATGTGGCGACCTTGCTGGATTTGTGGCGACCTTGTCGCATTTGTGGCGACCTTGCCGGATTTATGGTGACCTTGCCGGAAATATGGCGACATTGCCGGAAATGTGGCGACATTGCCGGATTTGTGGCGACCTTGCCGGAAATGTGCGAACTTGCCGGATTTGTGGCGACCTTGCCGGATTTATGGCGACATTCCCGGATTAATGGCGACCTTGCCGGAAATGTGGCGACATTGCCGGATTTGTGGCGACCTTGCCGGATATATGGCGACCTTGCCTGAAATGTGGCGACCTTGACGGATTTGTGGCGACCTTGCCGGATTCATGTCGACCTTGCCGGGGATGTGGCGACCTTGCCGGATTTATGGCGTCCTAGCCGGATTTATGGCGACCGTGCCGGAAATACGGCGACCTTGCCGGAGTTATGGTGACTGCAGATTTATGGCGACCTTGCCGGATTTATGGCGACTTTGCCGGAACTATGGCGACAACGCCGGAATTATGGCGGTTGCCCGATTTATGGCGACCTCGCCGGAAATATGGCGACCTTGTCGGAAATATGGAGACCTTGCCGGATTTATGGCGACCTTGTCGCATTTGTGGCGACCTTGCCGGATTATGGTGACCTTGCCGGAAATATGGCGACATTGCCGGAAATGTGGCGACATTGCCGGATTTGTGGCGACCTTGCCGGATTTATGGCGACCTTGCCGGAAATGTGGCGAACTTGCCGGATTTGTGGCGACCTTGCCGGATTTATGGCGACCTTGCCGGAAATATGGCGACCTCGCCGGATTTATGGCGACCTTGCCGGAAATATGGCGACCTTGCCGGATTTATTGCGACCTTGCCGCATTTGTGTCCACCTTGCCGGATTTAACGCGACCTTGCCGGAAATATGTGGCGAGCTGCCGGATTTATGGCGTCCTAGTCGGATTTATGGCGACCGTGCCGGAAATACGGCGACCTTGTCGGCGTTATGGCGACTTTGCAGATTTATGGCAAACTTGCCGGATTTATGGCGACTTTGCCGGAACTATGGTGACATCGCCGGAATTCTGGCGACCTTGCCGATTTATGGCGACCTCGCCGGAAATATTGCGACCTCGCCGGATTTAAGGCGACCTTGCCGGAAATATGGCGATTTATAGCGACCTTGCCGTGGATATGTGGATTTATAGCGACCTTGCCGCATTTGTGGCGACCTTGCCGGATTTATGGTGACCTTGCCGGAAATATGGCGACATTGCCGGAAATGTGGCGACCTTGCCCGATTTGTGGCGACCTTGCCGGATTTATGGCGACATTGCCGGAAATGTGGCGACCTTGCCGGATTTATGGCGACATTCCCGGATTAATGGCGACATTTCCGTAAATGTGGCGACCTTGCCGGATTTGTGGCGACCTTGCCGTAATGTTGCGACCTTGCCTGATTTGTGGCGACCTTGCCGGATGTATGGCGACCTTGCCGGAAATGTGGCGACCTTGCCGGATTTATGGCGACCTTGCCGGAAATATGGCGACATTGCCGGAAATGTGGCGACCTTGCCGGATTCGTGGCGACCTTGCCGGAAATATGGCGACTTGCCGGATTTATGGCGTCCTAGTCGGATTTATGGCGACCGTGCCGGAAATTCGGCGACCTTGCCGGCGTTATGGCGACTTTGCAGATTTATGGCAAACTTGCCGGATTCATGGCGACTTTGCCGGAATTATGGCGACATCGCCGGAATTATGGCGGTTGCCCGATTTATGGCGACCTCGCCGGAAATATGGCGACCTCGCCGGATTTATGGCGACCTTGTCGGAAATATGCAGACCTTGCCGGATTTATGGCGACCTTGTCGCATTTGTGGCGACCTTGCCGGATTTATGGTGACCTTGCCGGAAATATGGCGACATTGCCGGAAATGTGGCGACATTGCCGGATTTGTGGCGACCTTGCCGTATTTATGGCGACCTTGCAGGAAAATGTGGCGAACTTGCCGGATTTGTGGCAACCTTGCCGGATTTATGGCGACCTTGCCGGAAATGTGGCGACCTTGCTGGATTTGTGGCGACCTTGTCGCATTTGTGGCGACCTTGCCGGATTTATGGCGACCTTGCCGGAAATGTGGCGACCTTGCTGGATTTGTGGCGACCTTGTCACATTTGTGGCGACCTTGCCGGATTTATGGTGACCTTGCCGGAAATATGGCGACATTGCCGGAAATGTGGCGACATTGCCGGATTTGTGGCGACCTTGCCGGAAATGTGCGAACTTGCCGGATTTGTGGCGACCTTGCCGGATTTATGGCGACCTTGCCTGAAATGTGGCGACCTTGCTGGATTTGTGGCGACCTTGCCGGATTTATGGCGATCATGCCCGGAATGTGGCGACCTTGCCGGATTTATGGCGACATTCCCGGATTAATGGCGACCTTGCCGGAAATGTGGCGACATTGCCGGATTTGTGGCGACCTTGCCGGATTCATGTCGACCTTGCCGGGGATGTGGCGACCTTGCGGGATTTATGGCGTCCTAGCCGGATTTATGGTGACCGTGCCGGAAATACGGCGACCTTGCCGGAGTTATGGTGACTTTGCAGATTTATGGCGACCTTGCCGGATTTATGGCGACTTTGCCGGAACTATGGCGACCTTGCTGGATTTGTGGCGACCTTGCCGGATTTATGGCGACCTCGCCGGATTTATGGGGACATTGCCGGATTAATGGTGACCTTGCCGGAAATATGGCGACCTTGCCGGAAATGTGGCGACCTTGCCGGATTTGTGGCGACCTTGCCGGATTTATGGCGACCTTTGCCGGAATTGTGGTGACCTTGGCGGATTTGTGGCGACCTTGCCGGATTTATGGCGATCTTGCCGGAAATGTGGCGACCTTGCCGGATGTATGGCGACCTTGTCGGATTTGTGGCGAACTTGCCGGATTTATGGCGACATTGCCGTAAATGTGGCGACTTTGCCGCATTTGTGGCGACCTTGCTGGATTTGTGGCGACCTTGCCTGATTTATGGCGACCTTGCCGGAAATGTAGCGACCTTGCCGGATTTGCGGCGACCTTGCCGGGTGTATGGCGACCTTGCCGGGAATGTGGCGACCTTGCCGGATTTATGGCGAAATTCGAGGATTAATGGCGACCTTGCCGGTAATGTGACGACCTTGCCGGATTTGTGGCGACCTTGCCCGATTAATGGCGACCTTGCCTGAAATGTGGCGACCTTGCCGGATTTATGGCGACCTTGTCGGATTTGTGGCGAACTCGCCGGATTTATGGCGACATTGCCGGAAATGTGGCGACTTTGCCGCATTTGTGGCGACCTTGCTGGATTTGTGGCGACCTTGCCTGATTTATGGCGACCTTGCCGGAAATGTGGCGACCTTGCCGGATTTGCGGCGACCTTGCCGGATGTATGGCGACCTTGCCGGTAATGTGGCGACCTTGCCGGATTTATGGCGAAATTCCCGGATTAATGGCGACCTTGCCGGTAATGTGACGACCTTGCCGGATTTGTGGCGACCTTGCCCGATTAATGGCGACCTTGCCTGAAATGTGTCGACCTTGCCGGATTTATGGCGACCTTGTCGGATTTGTGGCGAACTTGCCGGATTTATGGCGACATTGCCGGAAATGTGGCGACTTTGCCGCATTTGTGGCGACCTTGCTGGATTTGTGGCGACCTTGCCTGATTTATGGCGACCTTGCCGGAAATGTGGCAACCTTGCCGGATTTGCGGCGACCTTGCCGGATGTATGGCGACCTTGCCGGGAATGTGGCGACCTTGCCGAATTTATTGCGAAATTCCCGGATTAATGGCGACCTTGCCGGTAATGTGACGACATTGCCGGATTTATGGCGACCTTGTCGGAAATATTGCGACCTTGCCGGATTTATGGCGACCTTGCCGGATTTGTGGCGAACTTGCAGGATTTATGGCGACTTTTCCGGGATTATGGCGACCTTGCCGGATTTATGGCGAACTTGCCGGAAATATGGCGACCTCGCCGGAATTATGGCGACCTTACCGGATTTATGGCGACCTTGCCGGAAATATGGCGACCTCGCTGGATTTATGGCGACCTTGCCGGAAGTATGGCACCCTGGCCGGATTTGTGGCGACCTTGCCGGAAATATGGCGACCTTGCCGGATTTATGGCGACCTTGCCGGATTTGTGGCGACATTACCGGGAATATGGCGACCTCGCGGGATTTATGGCGGCCTTGCCGGAAATATGGCGACCTTGCCGAAAATATGGCGACATCGCCGAATTTGTGGCGAATTGCCGGAAATATGGCGACCTTGCCGGAAATATGGCGAACTCGCCGGATTTATGGCGACCTTGCCGGAAATATGGCGATATCGCCGGATTTATGGCGACCTTGCCGGAAATATGGCGACCTTGCTGGGCTTCTGTCGACCTTGCCGGATCTATGGCGAGCTTGCCGGATTTTTGGCTACCTTGCCGGATTAATGGCGACCTTGGCGGACATATGGCCACCTCGCCGGATTTATGGCGACCTTGCTGGACTTCTGTCGATGTTGCCGCATTTATGGCGACCTTGCCGGATTTGAGGCGACCTTGCCGGAAATATGGCGACCTCGCCGGATATATGGCGACCTTGCCGGATTTGTGGCGACCTAGCCGGATTTATGGCGACTTTGCCGGAAATATGGCGACCTTGCCGGATTTGTGGCGACATTGCCGGATTTATGGCGACCTTGCCGGAAATATGGCGACCTCGCTGGATTTTTGTCGACCTTGCCGGAAGTATGGCGACTTTCCCTGATTTATGGCGACCTTGCCGGATTTGTGGCGACCTTGGCGGAAATATGGCGACCTTGCCGGATTTGTGTCTACCTTGCCGGATTTATGGCGACCTTGACGGACATATGGCGACCTCGCCGGATTTATGGCGACCTTGCCGGAATTATGGCGTCCTGGCCGGATTTGTGGCTACCTTGCCGGATTTATGGCGACCGTGACGGACATATGGCCACCTCGCCGGATTTATGGCGACCTTGCCGGATTTATGGCGACCTTGCCGGAAATATGGCGTCCTCGCCGGATTTGTTGCGACCTTGCCGGATTTACGGCGACCTTGCCGGAAATATGGCGACCTTGCCGGATTTATGGCGACTTTGCCGGAAATATGGCGACCTCGCCGGATTTATGGCGACCTTGCAGGATATATGGCGACCTTGCCGGAAATATGGCGACCACGCCGAATTTGTGGCGAACTTGCCGGAAATATGGCGACCTTGCCGGAAATATTGCGACCTCGCCGGATTTATGGCGACCTTGCCGGAAATATGGCGAACTCACCGGATTTATGGCGACCTTGCCGGAAATATGGCGACCTTGCTGGACTTCTGTCGATGTTGCCGCATTTATGGCGACCTTGCCAGATTTGTGGCGACCTTGCCGGAAATATGGCGACCTCGCCGGATTTAATGCGACCTTGCCGGATAATTGGCGAACTTGCCGGAAATATGGCGACCTCGCCGGATTTATGGCGACCTTGCCGGATTTGTGGCGACCTTGCCGGATATATGGCGACCTTGCCGGATTTATGGCGACCTTGACGGACATATGGCGACCTCGCCGGATTTATGGCGACCTTGCCGGATTTATGGTCACCTTGCCGGAAATATGGCGTCCTCGCCGGATTTGTTGCGACCTTGCCGGATTTACGGCGACCTTGCCGGAAATATGGCGACCTTGCCGGATTTGTGGCGAACTTGCCGGAAATATGCCGACCTTGCCCGATTTATGGCGACCTCGCCGAATTTGTGGCGAACGCCGGAAATATGGCGACCTTGCTGGAAATATGGCGACCTCGCCGGATTTATGGCGACCTTGCCGGAAATATGGCGACCTCGCCGGATTTATGGCGAACTTGCCGGAAATATGGCGACCTTGCTGGACTTCTGTCGACCTTGCCGGATTTATGGCGACATTGCCGGATTTGTGGCGACCTTGCCGGAAATATGGCGACCTCGCCGGATTTAATGCGACCTTGCCGTATAATTGGCGAACTTGCCGGAAATATGGCGACCTCGCCTGATATATGGCGACCTTGCCGGAAATATGGCGACCTCGCCGGATATATGGCGACCTTGCCGGAAGTATGACGACTTTGCCTGATTTATGGCGACCTTGCCGGAATTATGGCGCCCTGGCCGGATTTGTGGCGACCTTGCCGGAAATATGGCGACCTTGCCGGATTTGTTGCGGCCTTGCCGGATTTACGGCGACCTTGCCGGAAATATGGCGACCTTGCCGGATTTATGGCGACTTTGCCGGAAATATGGCCACCTCGCCGGATTAATGGCGACCTTGCCGAATTTGTGGCGAACTTGCCGGAAATATGGCGACCTTGCCGGTGATATGGCGACCTTGCCGGATTTATGGCGACCTTGCCGGAAATATGGCGACCTCGCCGGATTTATGGCGACCTTGCCGGAAATATGGCGACCTTGATGGACTTCTGTCGACCTTGCCGGATTTATGGCGACCTTGCCGGATTTGTGGCGACCTTGCCGGAAATATGGCGACCTCGCCGGATTTAATGCGACTTTCCCTGATTTATGGCGACCTTGCCGGAATTATGGCGGCCTGGCCGGATTTGTGGCGACCTTGGCGGAAATATGGCGACCTTGCCGGATTTGTGTCTACCTTGCCGGATTTATGGCGACCTTGACGGACATATGGCGACCTCGCCGGATTTATGGCGACCTTGCCGGAATTATGGCGTCCTGGCCGGATTTGTGGCGACCTTGCCGGAAATATGGCGACCTTGCAGGATTTGTTGCGGCCTTGCCGGATTTACGGCGACCTTGCCGGAAATATGGCGACCTTGCCGGATTTATGGCGACTTTGCCGGAAATATGGCCACCTCGCCGGATTAATGGCGACCTTGCCGAATTTTGTGGCGAACTTGCCGGAAATATGGCGACCTTGCCGGTGATATGGCGACCTCGCCGGATTTATGGCGACCTTGCCGGAAATATGGCGACCTCGCCGGATTTATGGCGACCTTGCCGGAAATATGGCGACCTTGATGGACTTCTGTCGACCTTGCCGGATTTATGGCGACCTTGCCGGATTTGTGGCGACCTTGCCGGAAATATGGCGACCTCGCCGGTTTAATGCGACTTTCCCTGATTTATGGCGACCTTGCCGGAATTATGGCGGCCTGGCCGGATTTGTGGCGACCTTGGCGGAAATATGGCGACGTTGCCGGATTTGTGTCTACCTTGCCGGATTTATGGCGACCTTGACGGACATATGGCGACCTCGCCGGATTTATGGCGACCTTGCCGGAATTATGGCGTCCTGGCCGGATTTGTGGCGACCTTGCCGGAAATATGGCGACCTTGCCGGATTTTTGACTACCTTGCAGGATTTATGGCGACCGTGACGGACATATGGCCACCTCGCCGGATTTATGGCGACCTTGCCGGATTTATGGCGACCTTGCCGGAAATATGGCGTCCTCGCCGGATTTGTTGCGACCTTGCCGGATTTACGGCGACCTTGCCGGAAATATGGCGACCTTGCCGGATTTATGGCGACTTTGCCGGAAATATGGCGACCTCGCCGGATTTATGGCGACCTTGCAGGATATATGGCGACCTTGCCGGAAATATGGCGACCACGCCGAATTTGTGGCGAACTTGCCGGAAATATGGCGACCTTGCCGGAAATATTGCGACCTCGCCGGATTTATGGCGACCTTGCCGGAAATATGGCGACCTCACCGGATTTATGGCGACCTTGCCGGAAATATGGCGACCTTGCTGGACTTCTGTCGATGTTGCCGCATTTATGGCGACCTTGCCAGATTTGTGGCGACCTTGCCGGAAATATGGCGACCTCGCCGGATTTAATGCGACCTTGCCGGATAATTGGCGAACTTGCCGGAAATATGGCGACCTCGCCGGATATATGGCGACCTTGCCGGATTTGTGGCGACCTTGCCGGATTTATGGCGACTTTGCCGGAAATATGGCGACCTTGCCGGATTTGTGGCGACATTGCCGGATTTATGGCGACCTTGCCGGAAATATGGCGACCTCGCTGGATTTATGTCGACCTTGCCGGAAGTATGGCGACTTTCCCTGATTTATGGCGAGCTTGCCGGAATTATGGCGGCCTGGCCGGATTTGTGGCGACCTTGCCGGAAATATGGCGACCTTGCCGGATTTGTGGCTACCTTGCCGGATTTATGGCGACCTTGACGGACATATGGCGACCTCGCCGGATTTATGGCGACCTTGCCGGATTTATGGTGACCTTGCCGGAAATATGGCGTCCACGCCTGATTTGTTGCGACCTTGCCGGATTTACGGCGACCTTGCCGGAAATATGGCGACCTTGCCGGATTTGTGGCGAACTTGCCGGAAATATGCCGACCTTGCCGGATTTATGGCGACCTTGACGGATTTGTGGCGACCTTGCCGGAAATATGGCGACCTCGCCGGATTTAATGCGACTTTCCCTGATTTATGGCGACCTTGCCGGAATTATGGCGGCCTGGCCGGATTTGTGGCGACCTTGGCGGAAATATGGCGACCTTGCCGGATTTGTGTCTACCTTGCCGGATTTATGGCGACCTTGACGGACATATGGCGAACTCGCCGGATTTATGGCGACCTTGCCGGAATTATGGCGTCCTGGCCGGATTTGTGGCGACCTTGCCGGAAATATGGCGACCTTGCCGGATTTTTGACTACCTTGCCGGATTTATGGCGACCGTGACGGACATATGGCCACCTCGCCGGATTTATGGCGACCTTGCCGGAAATATGGCGACCACGCCGAAAATATGGCGACCACGCCGAATTTGTGGCGAACCTGCCGGAAATATGGCGACCTTGCCGGAAATATTGCGACCTCGCCGGATTTATGGCGACCTTGCCGGAAATATGGCGACCTCACCGGATTTATGGCGACCTTGCCGGAAATATGGCGACCTTGCTGGACTTCTGTCGATGTTGCCGCATTTATGGCGACCTTGCCAGATTTGTGGCGACCTTGCCGGAAATATGGCGACCTCGCCGGATTTAATGCGACCTTGCCGGATAATTGGCGAACTTGCCGGAAATATGGCGACCTCGCCGGATATATGGCGACCTTGCCGGATTTGTGGCGACCTTGCCGGATTTATGGCGACTTTGCCGGAAATATGGCGACCTTGCCGGATTTGTGGCGACATTGCCGGATTTATGGCGACCTTGCCGGAAATATGGCGACCTCGCTGGATTTATGTCGACCTTGTCGGAAGTATGGCGACTTTCCCTGATTTATGGCGAGCTTGCCGGAATTATGGCGGCCTGGCCGGATTTGTGGCGACCTTGCCGGAAATATGGCGACCTTGCCGGATTTGTGGCTTCCTTGCCGGATTATGGCGACCATGACGGACATATGGCGACCTCGCCGGATTTATGGCGACCTTGCCGGATTTATGGTGACCTTGCCGGAAATATGGCGTCCTCGCCGGATTTGTTGCGACCTTGCCGGATTTACGGCGACCTTGCCGGAAATATGGCGACCTCGCCGGATTTAATGCGACTTTCCCTGATTTATGGCGACCTTGCCGGAATTATGGCGGCCTGGCCGGATTTGTGGCGACCTTGGCGGAAATATGGCGACCTTGCCGGATTTGTGTCTACCTTGCCGGATTTATGGCGACCTTGACGGACATATGGCGAACTCGCCGGATTTATGGCGACCTTGCCGGAATTATGGCGTCCTGGCCGGATTTGTGGCGACCTTGCCGGAAATATGGCGACCTTGCCGGATTTTTGACTACCTTGCCGGATTTATGGCGACCGTGACGGACATATGGCCACCTCGCCGGATTTATGGCGACCTTGCCGGATTTACGGCGATCTTGCCGGAAATATGGCGACCTTGCCGGATTTATGGCGACTTTGCCGGAAATATGGCGACCTCGCCGGATTTATGGCGACCTTGCAGGATATATGGCGACCTTGCCGGAAATATGGCGACCACGCCGAATTTGTGGCGAACTTGCCGGAAATATGGCGACCTTGCCGGAAATATTGCGACCTCGCCGGATTTATGGCGACCTTGCCGGAAATATGGCGACCTCACCGGATTTATGGCGACCTTGCCGGAAATATGGCGACCTTGCTGGACTTCTGTCGATGTTGCCGCATTTATGGCGACCTTGCCAGATTTGTGGCGACCTTGCCGGAAATATGGCGACCTCGCCGGATTTAATGCGACCTTGCCGGATAATTGGCGAACTTGCCGGAAATATGGCGACCTCGCCGGATATATGGCGACCTTGCCGGATTTGTGGCGACCTTGCCGGATTTATGGCGACTTTGCCGGAAATATGGCGACCTTGCCGGATTTGTGGCGACATTGCCGGATTTATGGCGACCTTGCCGGAAATATGGCGACCTCGCTGGATTTATGTCGACCTTGTCGGAAGTATGGCGACTTTCCCTGATTTATGGCGAGCTTGCCGGAATTATGGCGGCCTGGCCGGATTTGTGGCGACCTTGCCGGAAATATGGCGACCTTGCCGGATTTGTGGCTTCCTTGCCGGATTTATGGCGACCTTGACGGACATATGGCGACCTCGCCGGATTTATGGCGACCTTGCCGGATTTATGGTGACCTTGCCGGAAATATGGCGTCCTCGCCGGATTTGTTGCGACCTTGCCGGATTTACGGCGACCTTGCCGGAAATATGGCGACCTTGCCGGATTTGTGGCGAACTTGCCGGAAATATGCCGACCTTGCCGGATTTATGGCGACCTTGACGGATTTGTGGCGACCATGCCGGATTTATGGCGACCTTGCCGGAAATAACCATATATATAACCATATAACCATAACAGCACGGAAACAGGCCATCTCGGCACTTCAAGTCCGTGCCGAACATTATTATTATTATTATTTTTTTTTTATTTTTTTTTATTTTTTTTTTTTAATTAAAAATAAAATACTTCCCCCTAGTCCCATCTACCTGCACTCAGACCATAACCCTCCATTCCTTTCCCGTCCATATACCCATCCAATCTATTTTTATAGGATAACATCGAACCTGCCTCCACCACTTCCACTGGAAGCTCATTCCACACAGCTACCACTCTCTGAGTAAAGAAGTTCCCCCTAATGTTCCCCCTAAACTTCTGTCCCTTAATTCTCAAGTCGTGTCCCCTTGTTTGAATCTTCCCTACTCTCAATGGGAAAAGCTTATCCACGTCCACTCTGTCTAACCCGCTCATAATTTTAAAGACCTTGCCGGATATATGGCGACCTTGCCGGAAATATGGCGACCTCGCCGAATTTGTGGCGAACGCCGGAAATATGACGACCTTGCTGGAAATATGGCGACCTCGCCGGATTTATGGCGACCTTGCCGGAAATATGGCGACCTCGCCGGATTTATGGCGAACTTGCCGGAAATATGGCGACCTTGCTGGACTTCTGTCGACCTTGCCGGATTTATGGCGATCTTGCCGGATTTGTGGCGACATTGCCGGGAATATGGCTACCTAGCCGGATTTGTGGCGACCTTGCCGGAATTGTGGCGACCTTGTCGGAAATATGGCGACCTTGTCGGAAATATGGCGACCTTGCCGGATTTGTGGCGAGCTTGCCGGATTTATGGAGACCATGCCGGTAATATGGAGACCTTGCCGGATTTGTGGCGACCTTGACGGATTTATGGCGACATTGTCGGGAATATGGCTACCTAGCCGGATTTGTGGCGACCTTGCCGGAATTGTTGCGACGTTGCCGGATTGTTGGCGACCTCGCCGGGAATGTGGTGACCTTGCCGGATTTGTGGCGACCTTATAGGATTGATGGCGATCTCGCCGGTAACGTGGCGACCTTGCCGGATTTGTGGCGACTTTGACGGATTTATGGCGACCTCGCCGGAAATGTTGCGATCTTGCCGGATTTTGGCGACTTTGCCGATATATGGCGACCACGCCGGAAATGTGGCGACCTTGCCGGTTTTGTGGCGACCTTGCCGGATTTGTGGCGACCTTGCCGGATTTGTGGCGACCTTCCCGCATTTATGGCGACTTGCCGGGAATGTGGCGACATAGCCGTGTTTGAGGCCACCTTGCAGGATTTCTGGCGACATTGCCGGAAATATGGCGACCTTCCCTGATTTGTGGTCACCTTGCCGGATTTATGGCGACCATGCCGGAAATATGGCGACCTTGACTGATTTGTGGCGGCCTTGCCGGATTTATTGCGACCTAGCCGGAAATATGGCAACCTCGCCGGATTTAATGCGACCTTGCCGGATTTATGGCGACCTTGACGGAAATATGGAGACCTTGCCGGATTTGTGGCGACATTGCAGGATTTATGGCGATCCTGCCGGGATATGGAGACCTTGCCGGATTTGTGGCGACCTTGTCGGAAATATGGAGACCTTGCCGGATTTATGGCGACCTTGCTGGATTTGTGGCGACCTTGCCGGATTTATGGCGATCTTCCCCGGAATGTGGCGACCTTGCCGGATTTATGGCGACATTCCCGGATTAATGGCGACCTTGCCGGAAATGTGGCGACATTGCCGGGTTAGTGGCGACCTTGCCGGATATATGGCGACCTTGCCTGAAATGTGGCGACCTAACCGGATTTATGGCGACCGTGGCGGAAATACGACGACCTTGCCGGAGTTATGGCGACTTTCCAGATTTATGGCAAACTTGCCGGATTTATGGCGACTTTGCCGGAACTATGGCGACATCGCCGGAATTATGGCGGTTGCCCGATTTATGGCGACCTCGCCGGAAATATGGCGACCTCGCCGGATTTATGGCTACCTTGTCGGAAATATGGAGACCTTGCCGGATTTATGGCGACCTTGCTGGATTTGTGGCGACCTTGCCGGATTTATGGCGATCTTCCCCGGAATGTGGCGACCTTGCCGGATTTATGGCGACATTCCCGGATTAATGGCGACCTTGCCGGAAATGTGGCGACATTGCCGGGTTAGTGGCGACCTTGCCGGATATATGGCGACCTTGCCTGAAATGTGGCGACCTTGACGGATTTGTGGCGACCTTGCCGGATTCATGTCGACCTTGCCGGGGATGTGGCGACCTTGCCGGATTTATGGCGTCCTAGCCGGATTTATGGCGACCGTGCCGGAAATACGGCGACCTTGCCGGAGTTATGGTGACTTTGCAGATTTATGGCGACCTTGCCGGATTTATGGCGACTTTGCCGGATATATGGCGACCTTGCCGGATTTATGGCGACTTTGCCGGATACATGGCGACCTCGCCGGAATTATGCCGACCTTGCCGGATTTATGGCGACCTGGCCGGAAATATGGCGACCTCGCCGGATTTATGGCGACCTTGCCGGATTTATGGTGACCTTGCCGGAAATATGGCGACATTGCCGGAAATGTGGCGACCGTGCCGGATTTGTGGCGACCTTGCCGGATTCATGGCGACGTTGCCGGAAATGTGGCGACCTTGCCGGATTTGTGGCGACGATGCCGGATTTCTGGCGACCTTGCCGAAATGTTGCGACCTTGCCGGATTTGTGGCGACCTTGCCGGATCTATGGCGACCTTGCCGGAAATGTGGCGACCTTGCCGGATTTGACGCGACCTTGCCGGAAGTATGGCGACCTTGCCGGATTTATGGCGTCCTAGCCGGATTTAGGCGACCGTGCCGGAAATACGGCGACCTTGCCGGTGTTATGGCGACTTTGCAGATTTATGGCAAACTTGCCGGATTTATGGCGACTTTGCCGGAAATATGGCGACCTTGTGGATTTATGGCGACCTTGCCGGAAATATGACGACCTTGTGGATTTATAGCGACCTTGCCGCATTTGTGGCGACCTGGCCGGATTTATGGTGACCTTGCCGGAAATATGTCGACATTGCCGGAAATGTGGCGACCTTGCCCGATTTGTGGCGACCTTGCCGGATTTATGGCGACCTTGCCGGAAATCTGGCGACCTTGCCGGATTTGTGGCGACCTTGCCGGATTTATGGCGACCTTGCCGGAAATGTGGCGAACTTGCCGGATTTGTGGCGACCTTGCCGGATTTATGGCGATCTTGCCCGAAATGTGGCGACGTTGCCGGATTTATGGCGACATTCCCGGATTAATGGCGACATTGCCGTAAATGTGGCGACCTTGCCGGATTTGTGGCGACCTTGCCGGAATGTTGCGACCTTGCCGGATTTGTGGCGACCTTGCCGGATGTATGGCGACCTTGCCGGAAATGTGGCGACCTTGCCGGATTTAACGCGACCTTGCCGGAAATATGGCGACCTCGCCGGTTTGATGGCGACTTGCCGGAAATATGGAGACCTTGCCGGATTTGTGGCAACCTTGCCGCATTTATGGCGACCTTGCCGGAAATGTGGCGAACTTGCCGGATTTGTGGCGACCTTGCCGGATTTATGGCGACCTTGCCGGGAATGTGGCGACCTTGCCGGCTTTATGGCGACATTCCCGGATTAATGGCGACCTTGCCGGAAATGTGGCGACCTTGCCGGAATTGTGGCGACCTTGACGCATTTGTGGCGACCCTGCTGGATCTGTGGCGACCTTGCCGGATTTATGGCGACCATGCCGGATATATGGCGACCTTGCCTGGAATGTGGCGACCTTGACGAATTTGTGGCGACCTTGCCGGATTCATGGCGACCTTGCCGGAGATGTGGCGACCTTGCCGGATTTATGGCGTCCTAGCCGGATTTATGGCGACCGTGCCGGAAATACGGCGACCTTGCCGGAGTTATGGTGACTTTGCAGATTTATGGCGACCTTGCCGGATTTATGGCGACATTGCCGGATATATGGCGACCTTGCCGCCTTTATGGCGACTTTGCCGGATACATGGCGACCTCGCCGGAATTATGCCGACCTTGCCGGATTTATGAGACCTGGCCGGAAATATGGCGACCTCGCCGGATTTATGGCGACCTTGCCGGAAATATGGCGACCTTGCCGGATTTATTGCGACCTTGCCGCATTTGTGTCGACCTTGCCGGATTTAACGCGACCTTGCCGGAAATATGGCGAGCTGCCGGATTTATGGCGTCCTAGTCGGATTTATGGCGACCGTGCCGGAAATACGGCGACCTTGCCGGCGTTATGGCGACTTTGCAGATTTATGGCAAACTTGCCGGATTTATGGCGACTTTGCCGGAACTATGGTGACATCGCCGGAATTCTGGCGACCTTGCCGATTTATGGCGACCTCGCCGGAAATATTGCGACCTCGCCGGATTTAAGGCGACCTTGCCGGAAATATGGCGATTTATAGCGACCTTGCCGTGGATATGTGGATTTATAGCGACCTTGCCGCATTTGTGGCGACCTTGCCGGATTTATGGTGACCTTGCCGGAAATATGGCGACATTGCCGGAAATGTGGCGACCTTGCCCGATTTGTGGCGACCTTGCCGGATTTATGGCGACATTGCCGGAAATGTGGCGACCTTGCCGGATTTATGGCGACATTCCCGGATTAATGGCGACATTGCCGTAAATGTGGCGACCTTGCCGGATTTGTGGCGACCTTGCCGGAATGTTGCGACCTTGCCGGATTTGTGGCGACCTTGCCGGATGTATGGCGACCTTGCCGGAAATGTGGCGACCTTGCCGGATTTATGGCGACCTTGCCGGAAATATGGCGACATTGCCGGAAATGTGGCGACCTTGCCGGATTCGTGGCGACCTTGCCGGAAATATGGCGACTTGCCGGATTTATGGCGTCCTAGTCGGATTTATGGCGACCGTGCCGGAAATACGGCGACCTTGCCGGCGTTATGGCGACTTTGCAGATTTATGGCAAACTTGCCGGATTTATGGCGACTTTGCCGGAATTATGGCGACATCGCCGGAATTATGGCGGTTGCCCGATTTATGGCGACCTCGCCGGAAATATGGCGACCTCGCCGGATTTATGGCGACCTTGTCGGAAATATGGAGACCTTGCCGGATTTATGGCGACCTTGTCGCATTTGTGGCGACCTTGCCGGATTTATGGTGACCTTGCCGGAAATATGGCGACATTGCCGGAAATGTGGCGACATTGCCGGATTTGTGGTGACCTTGCCGGATTTATGGCGACCTTGCCGGAAATGTGGCGAACTTGCCGGATTTGTGGCGACCTTGCCGGATTTATGGCGACCTTGCCGGAAATGTGGCGACCTTGCTGGATTTGTGGCGACCTTGTCGCATTTGTGGCGACCTTGCCGGATTTATGGTGACCTTGCCGGAAATATGGCGACATTGCCGGAAATGTGGCGACATTGCCGGATTTGTGGCGACCTTGCCGGAAATGTGCGAACTTGCCGGATTTGTGGCGACCTTGCCGGATTTATGGCGACATTCCCGGATTAATGGCGACCTTGCCGGAAATGTGGCGACATTGCCGGATTTGTGGCGACTTTGCCGGATATATGGCGACCTTGCCTGAAATGTGGCGACCTTGACGGATTTGTGGCGACCTTGCCGGATTCATGTCGACCTTGCCGGGGATGTGGCGACCTTGCCGGATTTATGGCGTCCTAGCCGGATTTATGGCGACCGTGCCGGAAATACGGCGACCTTGCCGGAGTTATGGTGACTGCAGATTTATGGCGACCTTGCCGGATTTATGGCGACTTTGCCGGAACTATGGCGACATCGCCGGAATTATGGCGGTTGCCCGATTTATGGCGACCTCGCCGGAAATATGGCGACCTTGTCGGGAATATGGAGACCTTGCCGGATTTATGGCGACCTTGTCGCATTTGTGGCGACCTTGCCGGATTTATGGTGACCTTGCCGGAAATATGGCGACATTGCCGGAAATGTGGCGACATTGCCGGATTTGTGGCGACCTTGCCGGATTTATGGCGACCTTGCCGGAAATGTGGCGAACTTGCCGGATTTGTGGCGACCTTGCCGGATTTATGGCGACCTTGCCGGAAATATGGCGACCTCGCCGGATTTATGGCGACCTTGCCGGAAATATGGCGACCTTGCCGGATTTATTGCGACCTTGCCGCATTTGTGTCCACCTTGCCGGATTTAACGCGACCTTGCCGGAAATATGGCGAGCTGCCGGATTTATGGCGTCCTAGTCGGATTTATGGCGACCGTGCCGGAAATACGGCGACCTTGCCGGCGTTATGGCGACTTTGCAGATTTATGGCAAACTTGCCGGATTTATGGCGACTTTGCCGGAACTATGGTGACATCGCCGGAATTCTGGCGACCTTGCCGATTTATGGCGACCTCGCCGGAAATATTGCGACCTCGCCGGATTTAAGGCGACCTTGCCGGAAATATGGCGATTTATAGCGACCTTGCCGTGGATATGTGGATTTATAGCGACCTTGCCGCATTTGTGGCGACCTTGCCGGATTTATGGTGACCTTGCCGGAAATATGGCGACATTGCCGGAAATGTGGCGACCTTGCCCGATTTGTGGCGACCTTGCCGGATTTATGGCGACATTGCCGGAAATGTGGCGACCTTGCCGGATTTATGGCGACATTCCCGGATTAATGGCGACATTGCCGTAAATGTGGCGACCTTGCCGGATTTGTGGCGACCTTGCCGTAATGTTGCGACCTTGCCGGATTTGTGGCGACCTTGCCGGATGTATGGCGACCTTGCCGGAAATGTGGCGACCTTGCCGGATTTATGGCGACCTTGCCGGAAATATGGCGACATTGCCGGAAATGTGGCGACCTTGCCGGATTCGTGGCGACCTTGCCGGAAATATG
Organism: Malacoraja senta; assembly: GCA_038087875.1. Taxonomy (NCBI): domain Eukaryota; kingdom Metazoa; phylum Chordata; class Chondrichthyes; order Rajiformes; family Rajidae; genus Malacoraja; species Malacoraja senta. Next base: position 316,848 of record JAXLNO010003307.1, read on the forward strand.
GCGACTTGCCGGATTTATGGCGTCCTAGTCGGATTTATGGCGACCGTGCCGGAAATACGGCGACCTTGCCGGCGTTATGGCGACTTTGCAGATTTATGGCAAACTTGCCGGATTTATGGCGACTTTGCCGGAATTATGGCGACATCGCCGGAATTATGGCGGTTGCCCGATTTATGGCGACCTCGCCGGAAATATGGCGACCTCGCCGGATTTATGGCGACCTTGTCGGAAATATGCAGACCTTGCCGGATTTATGGCGACCTTGTCGCATTTGTGGCTACCTTGCCGGATTTATGGTGACCTTGCCGGAAATATGGCGACATTGCCGGAAATGAGGCGACATTGCCGGATTTGTGGCGACCTTGCCGGATTTATGGCGAACTTGCAGGAAATGTGGCGAACTTGCCGGATTTGTGGCAACCTTGCCGGATTTATGGCGACCTTGCCGGAAATGTGGCGACCTTGCTGGATTTGTGGCGACCTTGTCGCATTTGTGGCGACCTTGCCGGATTTATGGCGACCTTGCCGGAAATGTGGCGACCTTGCTGGATTTGTGGCGACCTTGTCACATTTGTGGCGACCTTGCCGGATTTATGGTGACCTTGCCGGAAATATGGCGACATTGCCGGAAATGTGGCGACATTGCCGGATTTGTGGCGACCTTGCCGGAAATGTGCGAACTTGCCGGATTTGTGGCGACCTTGCCGGATTTATGGCGACCTTGCCGGAAATGTGGCGACCTTGCTGGATTTGTGGCGACCTTGCCGGATTTATGGCGATCATGCCCGGAATGTGGCGACCTTGCCGGATTTATGGCGACATTCCCGGATTAATGGCGACCTTGCCGGAAATGTGGCGACATTGCCGGATTTGTGGCGACCTTGCCGGATTCATGTCGACCTTGCCGGGGATGTGGCGACCTTGCCGGATTTATGGCGTCCTAGCCGGATTTATGGCGACCGTGCCGGAAATACGGCGACCTTGCCGGAGTTATGGTGACTTTGCAGAATTATGGCGACCTTGCCGGATTTATGGCGACTTTGCCGGAACTATGGCGACATCGCCGGAATTATGGCGGTTGCCCGATTTATGGCGACCTCGCCGGAAATATGGCGACCTTGTCGGAAATATGGAGACCTTGCCGGATTTATGGCGTCCTAGTCGGATTTATGGCGACCGTGCCGGAAATACGGCGACCTTGCCGGCGTTATGGCGACTTTGCAGATTTATGGCAAACTTGCCGGATTTATGGCGACTTTGCCGGAATTATGGCGACATCGCCGGAATTATGGCGGTTGCCCGATTTATGGCGACCTCGGCGGAAATATGGCGACCTCGCCGGATTTATGGCGACCTTGTCGGAAATATGGAGACCTTGCCGGATTTATGGCGACCTTGTCGCATTTGTGGCGACCTTGCCGGATTTATGGTGACCTTGCCGGAAATATGGCGACATTGCCGGAAATGTGGCGACATTGCCGGATTTGTGGCGACCTTGCCGGATTTATGGCGACCTTGCCGGAAATGTGGCGAACTTGCCGGATTTGTGGCGACCTTGCCGGATTTATGGCGACCTTGCCGGAAATGTGGCGACCTTGCTGGATTTGTGGCGACCTTGTCACATTTGTGGCGACCTTGCCGGATTTATGGTGACCTTGCCGGAAATATGGCGACATTGCCGGAAATGTGGCGACATTGCCGGATTTGTGGCGACCTTGCCGGAAATGTGCGAACTTGCCGGATTTGTGGCGACCTTGCCGGATTTATGGCGACCTTGCCGGAAATGTGGCGACCTTGCTGGATTTGTGGCGACCTTGCCGGATTTATGGCGATCATGCCGGATTTATGGTGACCTTGCCGGTAATATGGCGACATTGCCGGAAATGTGGCGACATTGCCGGATTTGTGGCGACCTTGCCGGATTTATGGCGACCTTGCCGGAAATGTGGCGAACTTGCCGGATTTGTGGCGACCTTGCCGGATTTATGGCGACCTTGCCGGAAATGTGGCGACCTTGCTGGATTTGTGGCGACCTTGTCGCATTTGTGGCGACCTTGCCGGATTTATGGTGACCTTGCCGGAAATATGGCGACATTGCCGGAAATGTGGCGACATTGCCGGATTTGTGGCGACCTTGCCGGAAATGTGCGAACTTGCCGGATTTGTGGCGACCTTGCCGGATTTATGGCGACCTTGCCGGAAATGTGGCGACCTTGCTGGATTTGTGGCGACCTTGCCGGATTTATGGCGATCATGCCTGGAATGTGGCGACCTTGCCGGATTTATGGCGACATTCCCGGATTAATGGCGACGTTGCCGGAAATGTGGCGACATTGCCGGATTTGTGGCGACCTTGCCGGATATATGGCGACCTTGCCTGAAATGTGGCGACCTTGACGGATTTGTGGCGACCTTGCCGGATTCATGTCGACCTTGCCGAGGATGTGGCGACCTTGCCGGATTTATGGCGTCCTAGCCGGATTTATGGCGACCTTGCCGGAAATACGGCGACCTTGCCGGAGTTATGGTGACTTTGCAGATTTATGGCGACCTTGCCGGATTTATGGCGACTTTGCCGGAACTATGGCGACATCGCCGGAATTATGGCGGTTGCCCGATTTATGGCGACCTCGCCGGAAATATGGCGACCTTGTCGGAAATATGGAGACCTTGCCGGATTATGGCGACCTTGTCGCATTTGTGGCGACCTTGCCGGATTTATGGTGACCTTGCCGGAAATATGGCGACATTGCCGGAAATGTGGCGACATTGCCGGATTTGTGGCGACCTTGCCGGATTTATGGCGACCTTGCCGGAAATGTGGCGAACTTGCCGGATTTGTGGCGACCTTGCCGGATTTATGGCGACCTTGCCGGAAATGTGGCGACCTTGCTGGATTTGTGGCGACCTTGCCGGATTTATGGCGATCTTGCCCGGAATGTGCCGACCTTGCCGGATTTATGGCGACATTCCCGGATTAATGGCGACCTTGCCGGAAATGTGGCGACATTGCCGGATTTGTGGCGACATTGCCGATATATGGCGACCTTGCCTGAAATGTGGCGACCTTGACGGATTTGTGGCGACCTTGCCGGATTCATGTCGACCTTGCCGGGGATGTGGCGACCTTGCCGGATTTATGGCGTCCTAGCCGGATTTATGGCGACCGTGCCGGAAATACGGCGACCTTGCCGGAGTTATGGTGACTTTGCAGATTTATGGCGACCTTGCCGGATTTATGGCGACTTTGACGGATATATGGCGACCTTGCCGGATTTATGGCGACTTTGCCGGATACATGGCGACCTCGCCGGAATTATGCCGACCTTGCCGGATTTATGATGACCTGGCCGGAAATATGGCGACCTCGCCGGATTTATGGCGACCTTGCCGGAAATATGGCGACATTGCCGGATTTATTGCGACCTTGCCGCATTTGTGTCGACCTTGCCGGATTTATGGTCACCTTGCCGGAAAATATGGCGACATTGCCGGAAATGTGGCGACCGTGCCGGATTTGTGGCGACCTTGCCGGATTCATGGTGACGTTGCCGGAAATGTGGCGACCTTGCCGGATTTGTGGCAACGATGCCGGATTCTGGCGACCTTGCCGAAATGTTGCGACCTTGCCGGATTTGTGGCGACCTTGCCGGATCTATGGCGACCTTGCCGGAAATGTGGCGACCTTGCCGGATTTGACGCGACCTTGCCGGAAATATGGCGACCTTGCCGGATTTATGGCGTCCTAGCCGGATTTATGGCGACCGTGCCGGAAATACGGCGACACTGCCGGAAATGTGGCGACCTTGCCCGATTTGTGGGGACCTTGCCGGATTTATGGCGACCTTGCCAGAAATCTGGCGACCTTGCCGGATTTATGGCGACCTTGCCGGAAATGTGTTGAACTTGCCGGATTTGTGGCGACCTTGCCGGGTTTATGGCGATCTTGCCCGAAATGTGGCGACCTTGCCGGATTTATGGCGACATTCCCGGATCTATGGCGACCTTGCCGGAAATGTGGCGACCTTGCCGGATTTGACGCGACCTTGCCGGAAATATGGCGACCTTGCCGGATTTATGGCGTCCTAGCCGGATTTATGGCGACCGTGCCGGAAATACGGCGACACTGCCGGAAATGTGGCGACCTTGCCCGATTTGTGGGGACCTTGCCGGATTTATGGCGACCTTGCCAGAAATCTGGCGACCTTGCCGGATTTGTGGCGACCTTGCCGGATTTATGGCGACCTTGCCGGAAATGTGTTGAACTTGCCGGATTTGTGGCGACCTTGCCGGGTTTATGGCGATCTTGCCCGAAATGTGGCGACCTTGCCGGATTTATGGCGACATTCCCGGATTAATGGCGACATTGCCGTAAATGTGGCGACCTTGCCGGATTTGTGGCGACCTTGCCGGAATGTTGCGACCTTGCCGGATTTGTGGCGACCTTGCCGGATGTATGGCGAACCTTGCCGGAAATGTGGCGACCTTGCCGGATTTAACGCGACCTTGCCGGAAATATGGCGACCTCGCCGGATTTATGGCGACCTTGCCGGAAATATGGAGACCTTGCCGGATTTGTGGCAACCTTGCCGGATTTATGGCGACCTTGCCGGAAATGTGGCGATCTTGCCGGATTTGTGGCGACCTTGACGGGTTTATGGCGACCTTGCCGGGAATGTGGCGACCCTTGCCGGCTTTATGGCGACATTCCCGGATTAATGGCGACCTTGCCGGAAATGTGGGGACCTTGCCGGAATTGTGGCGACCTTGCCGCATTTGTGGCGACCCTGCTGGATCTGTGGCGACCTTGCCGGATTTATGGCGACCTTGCCGGATATATGGCGACCTTGCCTGGAATGTGTCGACCTTGACGGATTTGTGGCGACCTTGCCGGATTAATGGCGACCTTGCCGGGGATGTGGCGACCTTGCCGGATTTATGGCGTCCTAGCCGGATTTATGGCGACCGTGCCGGAAATACGGCGACCTTGCCGGAGTTATGGTGACTTTGCAGATTTATGGCGACCTTGCCGGATTTATGGCGACTTTGCCGGATATATGGCGACCTTGCCGCCTTTATGGCGACCTTGCCGCATTTGTGTCGACCTTGCCGGATTTAACGCGACCTTGCCGGAAATATGGCGACCTTGCCGGATTTATGGCGTCCTAGTCGGATTTATGGCGACCATGCCGGAAATACGGCGACCTTGCCGGCGTTATGGCGACTTTGCAGATTTATGGCAAACTTGCCGGATTTATGGCGACTTTGCCGAAACTATGGTGACATCGCCGGAATTCTGGCGACCTTGCCCGATTTATGGCGACCTCGCCGGAAATATTGCGACCTCGCCGGATTTATGGCGACCTTGCCGGAAATATGGCGACCTTGTGGATTTATAGCGGCCTTGCCGCATTCTTGGCGACCTTGCCGGATTTATGGTGACCTTGCCGGAAATATGGCGACATTGCCGGAAATGTGGGGACCTTGCCAGATTTGTGGCGACCTTGCCGGATTTATGTCGACCTTGCCGGAAATGTGGCGACCTTGCCGGATTTATGGCGACATTCCCGGATTAATGGCGACATTGCCGTAAATGTGGCGACCTTGCCGGAAATATGGCGACATTGCCGGATTTTATGGCGACCTTGCCGGAAATGTGGCGACCTTGCCGGATTCATGGCGACCTTGCCGGAAATGTGGCGACCTTGCCGGATTTATGGCGACCTTGTCGGATTTGTGGCGAACTTGCCGAATTTATGGCGACATTGCCGGAAATGTGGCGACCTTGCCGGATTTGCGGCGACCTTGCCGGATTAATGGCGACCTTGCCGGACATGTGGCGACCTTGCCGGATTTATGGCGTCCCTAACCGGATTTATGGCGACCGTGGGGGAAATACGACGACCTTGCCGGAGTTATGGCGACTTTCCAGATTTATGGCAAACTTGCCGGATTTATGGCGACTTTGCCGGAACTATGGCGACATCGCCGGAATTATGGCGACGTTGCCCGATTTATGGCGACCTCGCCTGAAATATGGCGACCTCGCCGGATTTATGGCGACCTTGCCGGAAATATGGAGACCTTGCCGGATTTATGGCGACCTTGTCGCATTTGTGGCGACATTCCCGGATTAATGGCGACCTTGCCGGAAATGTGGCGACCTTGCCGGAATTGTGGCGACCTTGCCGCATTTGTGGCGACACTGCTGGATCTGTGGCGACCTTGCCGGATTTATGGCGACCTTGCCGGAAATGTGGCGACCTTGCTGGATTTGTGGCGACCTTGCCGGATTTATGGCGATCTTGCCCGGAATGTGGCGACCTTGGCGGATTTATGGCGACATTCCCGGATTAATGGCGACCTTGCCGGAATTGTGGCGGCATTGCCGGATTTGTGGCGACCTTGCCGGATATATGGCGACCTTGCCTGAAATGTGGCGACCTTGACGGATTTGTGGCGACCTTGCCGGATTCATGGCGACCTTGCCGGGGATGTGGCGACCTTGCCGGATTAATGGCGTCCTAGCCGGATTTATGGCGACTGTGCCGGAAATACGGCGACCTTGCCGGAGTTATGGTGACTTTGCAGATTTATGGCAACCTTGCCGGATTTATGGCGACTTTGCCGGATATATGGCGACCTTGCCGGATTTATGGCGACTTTGCCGGATACATGGCGACCTCGCCGGAATTATGCCGACCTTGCCGGATTTATGGCGGCCTGGCCGGAAATATGGCGGCCTCGCCGGATTTATGGCGACCTTGCCGGAAATATGGCGACCTTGCCGCATTTGTGGCGACCCTGCTGGATCTGTGGCGACCTTGCCGGATTTATGTCGACCTTGCCGGAAATGTGGCGACCTTGCTGGATTTGTGGCGACCTTGCCGGATTTATGGCGATCTTGCCCGGAATGTGGCGACCTTGCCGGATTTATGGCGACATTCCCGGATTAATGGCGACCTTGCCGGAAATGTGGCGACATTGCCGGATTTGTGGCGACCTTGCCGGATATATGGCGACCTTGCCTGAAATGTGGCGACCTTGACGGATTTGTGGCGACCTTGCCGGATTCATGGCGACCTTGCCGGGGATGTGGCGACCTTGCCGGATTTATGGCGTCCTAGCCGGATTTATGGCGACCGTGCCGGAAATACGGCGACCTTGCCGGAGTTATGGTGACTTTGCAGATTTATGGCAACCTTGCCGGATTTATGGCGACTTTGCCGGATATATGGCGACCTTGCCGGATTTATGGCGACTTTGCCGGATACTTGGCGACCTCGCCGGAATTATGCCGACCTTGCCGGATTTATGGCGGCCTGGCCGGAAATATGGCGACCTCGCCGGATTTATGGCGACCTTGCCGGAAATATGGCGACCTTGCCGGATTTATTGCGACCTTGCCGCATTTGTGTCGACCTTGCCGGATTTATGGTGACCTTGCCGGAAATATGGCGACTTTGCCGGAAATGTGGCGACCGTGCCGGATTTGTGGCGATCTTGCCGGTTTCATGTCGACGTTGCCGGAAATGTGGCGACCTTGCCGGATTTGTGGCGACGATGCCGGATTTCTGGCGACCTTGCCGAAATGTTGCGACCTTGCCGGATTTCTGGCGACCTTGCCGGATCTATGGCGACCTTGCCGGAAATGTGGCGACCTTGCCGGATTTGACGCGACCTTGCCGGAAATATGGCGACCTTGCCGGATTTATGGCGTCCTAGCCGGATTTATGGCTACCGTGCCGGAAATACGGCGACCTTGCCGGAGTTATGGCGACTTTGCAGATTTATGGCAAACTTGCCGGATTTATGGCGACTTTGCCGGAACTATGGTGACATCGCCGGAATTCTGGCGACCTTGCCCGATTTATGGCGACCTCGCCGGAAATATGGCGACTTTGCCGGATTTATGGCGACCTTGCCGGAAATATGGCGGCCTTGTGGATTTATAGCGACCTTGCCGAATTTGTGGCGACCTGGCCGGATTTATGGTGACCTTGCCGGAAATATGGCGACATTGCCGGAAATGTGGCGACCTTGCCCGATTTGTGGCGACCTTGCCGGATTTATGGCGACCTTGCCCGAAAAGTGGCGACCTTGCCGGATTTAAGGCGACATTCCCGGATTAATGGCGACATTGCCGTAAATGTGGCGACCTTGCCGGATTTGTGGCGACCTTGCCGGAATGTTGCGACCTTGCCGGATTTGTGGCGACCTTGCCGGATGTATGGCGACCTTGCCGGAAATGTGGCGACCTTGCCGGATTTAACGCGACCTTGCCGGAAATATGGCGACCTCGCCGGATTTATGGCGACCTTGCCGGAAATATGGAGACCTTGCCGGGAATGTGGCGACCTTGCCGGCTTTATGGCGAGATTCCCGGATTAATGGCGACCTTGCCGGAAATGTGGCGAGCTTGCCGGAATTGTGGCGACCTTGCCGCATTTGTGGCGACCCTGCTAGATCTGTGGCGACCTTGCCGGATTTATGGCGATCTTGCCCGGAATGTGGCGACCTTGCCGGATTTATGGCGACATTCCCGGATTAATGGCGACCTTGCCGGAAATGTGGCGACATTGCCGGATTTGTGGCGACCTTGCCGGATATATGGCGACCTTGCCTGGAATGTGGCGACCTTGACGGATTTGTGGCGACCTTGCCGGATTCATGGCGACCTTGCCGGGGATGTGGCGACCTTGCGGGATTTATGGCGTCCTAGCCGGATTTATGGCGACCGTGCCGGAAATACGGCGACCTTGCCGGTGTTATGGTGACTTTGCAGATTTATGGCGACCTTGCCGGATTTATGGCGACTTTGCCGGATATATGGCGACCTTGCCGGATTTATGGCGACTTTGCCGGATACATGGCGACCTCGCCGGAATTATGCCGACCTTGCCGGGTTTATGGCGACCTGGCCGGAAATATGGCGACCTCGCCGGATTTATGGCGACCTTGCCGGAAATATGGCGACCTTGCCGGATTTATTGCGACCTTGCCGTATTTGTGTCGACCTTGCCGGATTAACGCGCCCTTGCCGGAAATATGGCGACCTTGCCGGATTTATGGCGTCCTAGTCGGATTTATGGCGACCGTGCCGGAAATACCGCGACCTTTCCGGCGTTATGGCGACTTTGCAGATTTATGGCAAACTTGCCGGATTTATGGCGACTTTGTCGGAACTATGGTGACATCGCCGGAATTCTGGCGACCTTGCCAGATATATGGCGACCTCGCCGGAAATATGGCGACCTCGCCGGATTTGTGGCGACCTTGCCGGAAATATGGCGACCTGGTGGATTTATAGCGACCTTGCCGCATTTGTGGCGACCTTGCCGGATTTATGGTGACCTTGCCGGAAATATGGCGACATTGCCGGAAATGTGGCGACCTTGCCCGATTTGTGGCGACCTTGCCGGATTTATGGCGACCTTGCCGGAAATGTGGCGACCTTGCCGGATTTATGGCGACATTCCCGGATTAATGGCGACATTGCCGTAAATGTGGCGACCTTGCCGGATTTGTGGCGACCTTGCCGGAATGTTGCGACCTTGCCGGATTTGTGGCGACCTTGCCGGATGTATGGCGACCTTGCCGGAAATGTGGCGACCTTGCCGGATTTAACGCGACCTTGCCGGAAATATGGCGAAATTGCCGGATTTATGGCGTCCTAGTCGGATTTATGGCGACCGTGCCGGAAATACGGCGACCTTGCCGGCGTTATGGCGACTGCAGATTTATGGCAAACTTGCCGGATTTATCGCGACTTTGCCGGAACTATGGTGACCGCCGGAATTATGGCGACCTTGCCCGATTAATGGCGACCTCGCCAGAAATATGTCGACCTTGCCGGATTTATGTCGACCTTGCCGGGAATATGGCGACCTTGCCGGATTTATGGCGACCTTGCCGCATTTGTACCGACCTTGAAGGATTTATGGAGACCTTGCCGGAAATATGGCGACATTGCCGGAAATGTGGCGACCTTGCCGGATTCGTGGCGACCTTGCCGGATTTATGGCGACCTTGCCTGAAATGTGGCGACCTTGACGGATTTGTGGCGTCCTTGCCGGATTCATGGCGACCTTGCCGGGGATGTGGCGACCTTGCCGGATTTATGGCGTCCTAGCCGGATTTATGGCGACCGTGCCGGAACTACGGCGACCTGGCCGGAGTTATGGTGACTTTGAAGACTTATGGCGACCTTGCCGGATTTATGGCGACTTTGCCGGATATATGGCGACCTCGCCGGAATTATGGCGACCTTGGCGGATTTATGGCGACCTCGCCGGAAATATGGCGACCTCGCCGGATTTATGGCGAACTTGCCGTAAATATGGCGACGTTGCCGGATTTATTGCGACCTTGCCGCATTTGTGTTGACCTTGCCGGATTTATGGTGACCTTGCCGGAAATATGGCGGCATTGCCGGAAGTGTGGCGACCCTGCCGGATTTGTGGCGACTTTGCGGAATTTATGGCGACCTTGCCGGAAATGTGGCGACCTTGCCGGATTTGTGGTGACCTTGCCAGATTTATGGCGACCTTGCCGGAATTGTGGCGACGTTGCCGTATTTGTGGCGACCTTGCCGGAAATGGCGACCTTGCCGCAAATGTGGCGACCTTGCCGGATTTGTGGTGACCTTGTCGGAAATATGGCGACATTGCCGGAAATGTGGCGACCCTGCCGGATTTGTGGCGACTTTGCCGAATTTATGGCGACCTTGCCGGAAATGTGGCGACCTTGCCGGTTTTGTGGCGATCTTGCCGCATTTGTGTCGACCTCGCCGGATTTATGGTGACCTTGCCGGAAATATGGCGGCATTGCCGGAAGTGTGGCGACCCTGCCGGATTTGTGGCGACGTTGCGGAATTTATGGCGACCTTGCCGGAAATGTGGCGACCTTGCCGGATTTGTGGCGACCTTGCCGGATTTATGGCGACCTTGCCGGAATTGTGGCGACCCTGCCGGATTTATGACGACCTTGCCGGAAATGTGGCGACCTTGCCGGATTCATGGCGACCTTGCCGGAAATGTGGCGACCTTGCCGGAATTATGGCGACCTTGTCGCATTTTGTGGCGACCTTGCTGGATTTGTGGCGACCTTGCCGGATTTATGGCGCCCTTGTGGTATTTGTGGCGACCTTGCCGGATTTATGGCGACCTTGCCGGACTTGTGGCGACCTTGCCGGATTCATGGCGACCTTGCTGGAAATGTGGCGACCTTGCCGGATTTGTGGCGAAGCCGGATTTCTGGCGAACTTGCCGAAATGTTGCGACCTTGCCGGATTTCTGGCGGCCTTGCCGGATCTATGGCGACCTTGCAGGAAATGTGGCGACCTTGCCGGATTTGACGCGACCTTGTCGGGACTTGTGGCGACCTTGCCGGATTCATGGCGACCTTGCCGGAAATGTGGCGACCTTGCCGGATTTGTGGCGACCTTGCCGGATCTATGGCGACCTTGCAGGAAATGTGGCGACCTTGCCGGCTTTGACGCGACCTTGCCGAATTTATGGCTACCTTGATTGAAATGTGGCGACCTTGCCGGATTTGACGCACCTTGCCACATTTATGGCGACTTTGCAGGAAATATGGCTACCTTGCCGGATTTGAGGCAAACTTGCCGGATTTATGGCGACCTTGTCGGAAATATGGCGACATTGCCGGATTTGTGGCGACCATGCCGGATTTATGGCGACTGCCTGAAATCTGGCGACCTTGCCGGATTTGTGGCGACCTTGCCGGATTGTTGGCGACCTCGCCGGGAATGTAGCGACCTTGCCGGATTTGTATCGACATTGTCGGATTTATGGCGACCTCGACGGAAATGTTGCGATCTTGCCGGATTTTTGGTGACCTTGCCGGAAATATGGCGGCCTTGCCGGATTTGACGCAAACTTGATTTATGGCGACCTTGACGGAAATATGGCGACCTTGCCCGATTTGTGGCGACCTTGCCGGATTTATGGCGACCTTGCCGGAAATATGGCGACCTTGCCGGATTTGCGGCGACCTCGCCGAATTTATGGCGACCTTGACTGAAATATGGCGACCTTGCCGGATTTGTGGCAACCTTGCCGGAAATATGACCACCTTGCCGGATTTATGGCGTCCTAGCCGGATTTATGGCGACCGCGCCCGAAATACGGCGACCTTGCCGGAGTTATGGCGACATTGCAGATTTATGGCGACCTTGCCGGATTTATGGTGACTTTGCCGGATATATGGCGTCCTCGCCGGAAATATGGCGACCTTGCCGGATTTATGGCGACCTCGCCGGAAATATGGCGACCTCGCCGGATTTGTGGCGACCTTGCCGGAAATATGGCGACCTTGCCGGATTTTTTGCGACCTTGCCGCATTTATGTCGACCTTGCCGGATTTATGGTGACCTTGCCGGAAATATGGCGACATTGCAAGAAATGTGGCGACCCTGCCGGATTTGTGGCGACCTTGGCGGATTCATGGCGACCTTGCCGGAAATGTGGCGACCTTGCCGGATTTGACGCACCTTGCCGGATTTATGGCGACTTTGTCGGAAATATGGCGACTTTGCAGGATTTGTGGCGACCATGCCGGATTTATGGCGACTGCCTGAAATAAGGCGACCTTGCCGGATTTGTGGCGAACTTGCCGGATTGTTGGCGACCTCGCGGGGAATGTAGCGACCTTGCCGGATTTGTGGCGACATTGTCGGATTTATGGCGACCTCGACGGAAATGTTGCGATCTTGCCTGATTTTTGGTGACTTTGCCGGAAATATGGCGACCTTGCCGGAAATGTAGCGACCTTGCCGGATTTGACTCCACCTTGCCGGATTAATTGCGACTTTGCCGGAAATATGGCGACCTTGCCGGATTTGACGCAAACTTGCCGGATTTATGGCGACCTTGACGGAAATATGGCGACCTTGCCGGATTTGTGGCGAAGCCGGATTTCTGGCGAACTTGCCGAAATGTTGCGACCTTGCCGGATTTCTGGCGGCCTTGCCGGATCTATGGCGACCTTGCAGGAAATGTGGCGACCTTGCCGGATTTGACGCGACCTTGTCGGACTTGTGGCGACCTTGCCGGTTTCATGGCGACCTTGCCGGAAATGTGGCGACCTTGCCGGATTTGTGGCGACCTTGCCGGATCTATGGCGACCTTGCAGGAAATGTGGCGACCTTGCCGGCTTTGACGCGACCTTGCCGAATTTATGGCTACCTTGATTGAAATGTGGCGACCTTGCCGGATTTGACGCACCTTGCCACATTTATGGCGACTTTGCAGGAAATATGGCTACCTTGCCGGATTTGAGGCAAACTTGCCGGATTTATGGCGACCTTGTCGGAAATATGGCGACATTGCCGGATTTGTGGCGACCATGCCGGATTTATGGCGACTGCCTGAAATCTGGCGACCTTGCCGGATTTGTGGCGACCTTGCCGGATTGTTGGCGACCTCGCCGGGAATGTAGCGACCTTGCCGGATTTGTATCGACATTGTCGGATTTATGGCGACCTCGACGGAAATGTTGCGATCTTGCCGGATTTTTGGTGACCTTGCCGGAAATATGGCGGCCTTGCCGGATTTGACGCAAACTTGATTTATGGCGACCTTGACGGAAATATGGCGACCTTGCCCGATTTGTGGCGACCTTGCCGGATTTATGGCGACCTTGCCGGAAATATGGCGACCTTGCCGGATTTGCGGCGACCTCGCCGAATTTATGGCGACCTTGACTGAAATATGGCGACCTTGCCGGATTTGTGGCAACCTTGCCGGAAATATGACCACCTTGCCGGATTTATGGCGTCCTAGCCGGATTTATGGCGACCGCGCCCGAAATACGGCGACCTTGCCGGAGTTATGGCGACATTGCAGATTTATGGCGACCTTGCCGGATTTATGGTGACTTTGCCGGATATATGGCGTCCTCGCCGGAAATATGGCGACCTTGCCGGATTTATGGCGACCTCGCCGGAAATATGGCGACCTCGCCGGATTTGTGGCGACCTTGCCGGAAATATGGCGACCTTGCCGGATTTTTTGCGACCTTGCCGCATTTATGTCGACCTTGCCGGATTTATGGTGACCTTGCCTGAAATATGGCGACATTGCAAGAAATGTGGCGACCCTGCCGGATTTGTGGCGACCTTGGCGGATTCATGGCGACCTTGCCGGAAATGTGGCGACCTTGCCGGATTTGACGCACCTTGCCGGATTTATGGCGACTTTGTCGGAAATATGGCGACTTTGCAGGATTTGTGGCGACCATGCCGGATTTATGGCGACTGCCTGAAATAAGGCGACCTTGCCGGATTTGTGGCGAACTTGCCGGATTGTTGGCGACCTCGCGGGGAATGTAGCGACCTTGCCGGATTTGTGGCGACATTGCCGGATTTATGGCGACCTCGACGGAAATGTTGCGATCTTGCCGGATTTTTGGTGACTTTGCCGGAAATATGGCGACCTTGCCGGAAATGTAGCGACCTTGCCGGATTTGACTCCACCTTGCCGGATTAATTGCAACTTTGCCGGAAATATGGCGACCTTGCCGGATTTGACGCAAACTTGCCGGATTTATGGCGACCTTGTCGGAAATATGGCGACCTTGCCCGATTTGTGGCGACCTTGCCGGATTTATGGCGACCTTGCCAGAAATATGGCGACCTTGCCGGATTTGCGGCGACCTCGCCGAATTTATGGCGACCTTGACTGAAATATGGCGACCTTGCCGGATTTGTGGCAACCTTGCCGGAAATATGGCGACCTTGCCGTATTTATGGCGTCCTAGCCGGATTTATGGCGACCGCGCCTGAAATACGGCGACCTTGCCGGAGTTATGGCGACATTGCAGATTTATGGCGACCTTGCCGGATGTATGGCGACTTTTCCGGATATATGGCGACCTCGCCGGAAATATGGCGACCTTGCCGGATTTATGGCGACCTCGCCGGAAATATGGCGAACTCGCCGGATTTATGACGACATTGCCGGAAATATGGCGACCTTGCCGGATTTTTTGCGACCTGGCCGCATTTTGTGTCGACCTTTCCCGATTTATGTTGACCTTGCCGGATATATGGCGACATTGCAGGAAATGTGGCGACCCTGCCGGATTTGTGGCGACCCTGCCGGATTTATGACGACCTTGCCGGAAATGTGGCGACCTTGCCGGATTCATGGCGACCTTGCCGGAAATGTGGCGACCTTGCCGGAATTATGGCGACCTTGTCGCATTTGTTGCGACCTTGCTGGATTTGTGGCGACCTTGCCGGATTTATGGCGCCCTTGTGGTATTTGTGGCGACCTTGCCGGATTTATGGCGACCTTGCCGGACTTGTGGCGACCTTGCCGGATTCATGGCGACCTTGCTGGAAATGTGGCGACCTTGCCGGATTTGTGGCGAAGCCGGATTTCTGGCGAACTTGCCGAAATGTTGCGACCTTGCCGGATTTCTGGCGGCCTTGCCGGATCTATGGCGACCTTGCAGGAAATGTGGCGACCTTGCCGGATTTGACGCGACCTTGTCGGACTTGTGGCGACCTTGCCGGATTCATGGCGACCTTGCCGGAAATGTGGCGACCTTGCCGGATTTGTGGCGACCTTGCCGGATCTATGGCGACCTTGCAGGAAATGTGGCGACCTTGCCGGCTTTGACGCGACCTTGCCGAATTTATGGCTACCTTGATTGAAATGTGGCGACCTTGCCGGATTTGACGCACCTTGCCACATTTATGGCGACTTTGCAGGAAATATGGCTACCTTGCCGGATTTGAGGCAAACTTGCCGGATTTATGGCGACCTTGTCGGAAATATGGCGACATTGCCGGATTTGTGGCGACCATGCCGGATTTATGGCGACTGCCAGAAATCTGGCGACCTTGCCGGATTTGTGGCGACCTTGCCGGATTGTTGGCGACCTCGCCGGGAATGTAGCGACCTTGCCGGATTTGTATCGACATTGTCGGATTTATGGCGACCTCGACGGAAATGTTGCGATCTTGCCGGATTTTTGGTGACCTTGCCGGAAATATGGCGGCCTTGCCGGATTTGACGCAAACTTGATTTATGGCGACCTTGACGGAAATATGGCGACCTTGCCCGATTTGTGGCGACCTTGCCGGATTTATGGCGACCTTGCCGGAAATATGGCGACCTTGCCGGATTTGCGGCGACCTCGCCGAATTTATGGCGACCTTGACTGAAATATGGCGACCTTGCCGGATTTGTGGCAACCTTGCCGGAAATATGACCACCTTGCCGGATTTATGGCGTCCTAGCCGGATTTATGGCGACCGCGCCCGAAATACGGCGACCTTGCCGGAGTTATGGCGACATTGCAGATTTATGGCGACCTTGCCGGATTTATGGTGACTTTGCCGGAT
This sequence comes from Malacoraja senta, assembly GCA_038087875.1. Classification (NCBI taxonomy): domain Eukaryota; kingdom Metazoa; phylum Chordata; class Chondrichthyes; order Rajiformes; family Rajidae; genus Malacoraja; species Malacoraja senta. The sequence goes on from JAXLNO010003307.1 coordinate 333,223, forward strand.
ATATGGCGTCCTCGCCGGAAATATGGCGACCTTGCCGGATTTATGGCGACCTCGCCGGAAATATGGCGACCTCGCCGGATTTGTGGCGACCTTGCCGGAAATATGGCGACCTTGCCGGATTTTTTGCGACCTTGCCGCATTTATGTCGACCTTGCCGGATTTATGGTGACCTTGCCGGAAATATGGCGACATTGCAAGAAATGTGGCGACCCTGCCGGATTTGTGGCGACCTTGGCGGATTCATGGCGACCTTGCCGGAAATGTGGCGACCTTGCCGGATTTGACGCACCTTGCCGGATTTATGGCGACTTTGTCGGAAATATGGCGACTTTGCAGGATTTGTGGCGACCATGCCGGATTTATGGCGACTGCCTGAAATAAGGCGACCTTGCCGGATTTGTGGCGAACTTGCCGGATTGTTGGCGACCTCGCGGGGAATGTAGCGACCTTGCCGGATTTGTGGCGACATTGTCGGATTTATGGCGACCTCGACGGAAATGTTGCGATCTTGCCGGATTTTTGGTGACTTTGCCGGAAATATGGCGACCTTGCCGGAAATGTAGCGACCTTGCTGGATTTGACTCCACCTTGCCGGATTAATTGCGACTTTGCCGGAAATATGGCGACCTTGCCGGATTTGACGCAAACTTGCCGGATTTATGGCGACCTTGACGGAAATATGGCGACCTTGCCGGATTTGTGGCGAAGCCGGATTTCTGGCGAACTTGCCGAAATGTTGCGACATTGCCGGATTTCTGGCGGCCTTGCCGGATCTATGGCGACCTTGCAGGAAATGTGGCGACCTTGCCGGATTTGACGCGACCTTGTCGGACTTGTGGCGACCTTGCCGGATTCATGGCGACCTTGCCGGAAATGTGGCGACCTTGCCGGATTTGTGGCGACCTTGCCGGATCTATGGCGACCTTGCAGGAAATGTGGCGACCTTGCCGGCTTTGACGCGACCTTGCCGAATTTATGGCTACCTTGATTGAAATGTGGCGACCTTGCCGGATTTGACGCACCTTGCCACATTTATGGCGACTTTGCAGGAAATATGGCTACCTTGCCGGATTTCAGGCAAACTTGCCGGATTTATGGCGACCTTGTCGGAAATATGGCGACATTGCCGGATTTGTGGCGACCATGCCGGATTTATGGCGACTGCCTGAAATCTGGCGACCTTGCCGGATTTGTGGCGACCTTGCCGGATTGTTGGCGACCTCGCCGGGAATGTAGCGACCTTGCCGGATTTGTATCGACATTGTCGGATTTATGGCGACCTCGACGTAAATGTTGCGATCTTGCCGGATGTTTGGTGACCTTGCCGGAAATATGGCGGCCTTGCCGGATTTGACGCAAATTTGATTTATGGCGACCTTGACGGAAATATGGCGACCTTGCCCGATTTGTGGCGACCTTGCCGGATTTATGGCGACCTTGCCGGAAATATGGCGACCTTGCCGGATTTGCGGCGACCTCGCCGAATTTATGGCGACCTTGACTGAAATATGGCGACCTTGCCGGATTTGTGGCAACCTTGCCGGAAATATGACCACCTTGCCGGATTTATGGCGTCCTAGCCGGATTTATGGCGACCGCGCCCGAAATACGGCGACCTTGCCGGAGTTATGGCGACATTGCAGATTTATGGCGACCTTGCCGGATTTATGGTGACTTTGCCGGATATATGGCGTCCTCGCCGGAAATATGGCGACCTTGCCGGATTTATGGCGACCTCGCCGGAAATATGGCGACCTCGCCGGATTTGTGGCGACCTTGCCGGAAATATGGCGACCTTGCCGGATTTTTTGCGACCTTGCCGCATTTATGTCGACCTTGCCGGATTTATGGTGACCTTGCCGGAAATATGGCGACATTGCAAGAAATGTGGCGACCCTGCCGGATTTGTGGCGACCTTGGCGGATTCATGGCGACCTTGCCGGAAATGTGGCGACCTTGCCGGATTTGACGCACCTTGCCGGATTTATGGCGACTTTGTCGGAAATATGGCGACTTTGCAGGATTTGTGGCGACCATGCCGGATTTATGGCGACTGCCTGAAATAAGGCGACCTTGCCGGATTTGTGGCGAACTTGCCGGATTGTTGGCGACCTCGCGGGGAATGTAGCGACCTTGCCGGATTTGTGGCGACATTGTCGGATTTATGGCGACCTCGACGGAAATGTTGCGATCTTGCCGGATTTTTGGTGACTTTGCCGGAAATATGGCGACCTTGCCGGAAATGTAGCGACCTTGCCGGATTTGACTCCACCTTGCCGGATTAATTGCAACTTTGCCGGAAATATGGCGACCTTGCCGGATTTGACGCAAACTTGCCGGATTTATGGCGACCTTGACGGAAATATGGCGACCTTGCCCGATTTGTGGCGACCTTGCCGGATTTATGGCGACCTTGCCAGAAATATGGCGACCTTGCCGGATTTGCGGCGACCTCGCCGAATTTATGGCGACCTTGACTGAAATATGGCGACCTTGCCGGATTTGTGGCAACCTTGCCGGAAATATGGCGACCTTGCCGTATTTATGGCGTCCTAGCCGGATTTATGGCGACCGCGCCTGAAATACGGCGACCTTGCCGGAGTTATGGCGACATTGCAGATTTATGGCGACCTTGCCGGATGTATGGCGACTTTTCCGGATATATGGCGACCTCGCCGGAAATATGGCGACCTTGCCGGATTTATGGCGACCTCGCCGGAAATATGGCGAACTCGCCGGATTTATGACGACATTGCCGGAAATATGGCGACCTTGCCGGATTTTTTGCGACCTGGCCGCATTTGTGTCGACCTTTCCCGATTTATGTTGACCTTGCCGGATATATGGCGACATTGCAGGAAATGTGGCGACCCTGCCGGATTTGTGGCGACCTTGCCGGATTCATGGCGACCTTGCCGGAAATGTGGCGACCTTGCGGGATTTGTGGCGAAGATGCCGGATTTCTGGCGACCTTGCAGAAATGTTGCGACCTTGCCGGATTTCTGGCGACCATGCCGGATCTATGGCGACCTTGCCGGAAATGTGGCGACCTTGCCGGATTTGACGCGACCTTGCCGGACTTGTGGTGACCTTGCGGATTCATGGCGACCTTGCCGCAAATGTGGCGACCTTGACGGATTTGTGGCGACCTTGCCTTATATGTGGCGACCTTGCCGGATTTATGGCGACCTTGCCGCAAATGTGGCGACCTTGCCGAATTTGTGGCGATCTTGCCGGATTAATGGCGACCTAGTGGGATTTGTGGCGACCTTGCCGGATTTATGGCGACCTTGCGGAAATGTGGCGACCTTGCCGGATTCATGGCGACCTTGCCGGAAATGTGGCGACCTTGCGGGATTTGTGGCGAAGATGCCGGATTTCTGGCGACCTTGCCGAAATGTTGCGACCTTGCCGGATTTCTGGCGACTATGCCGGATCTATGGCGACCTTGCCGGAAATGTGGCGACTTTGCCGGATTTGACGCGACCTTGCCGGACTTGTGGTGACCTTGCGGATTCATGGCGACCTTGCCGGAAATGCGGCGACCTTGCCGGATTTGTGGCGACGATACCGGATTTCTGGCGACCTTGCCGAAATGTTGCGACCTTGCCGGATTTGTGGCGACCTTGCCGGACCTATGGCGATCTTGCCGGAAATGTGGCGACCTTGACGGATTTGAAGCGACTGCCGAATTTATGGCTACCTTGATTGAAATGTGGCGACCTTGCCGGATTTGACGCACCCTGCCGGATTTATGGCGACTATGCCGGAAATATGGCTACCTTGCCCGATTTGAGGCAAACTTGCCGGATTTATGGCGACCTTGTCGGAAATATGGCGACCTTGCCGGATTTGTGGCGACCATGCCGGATTTAAGGCGACCTTGCCTGAAATATGGCGACCTTGCCGGATTTGTGGCGACCTTGCCGGATTGCTGGCGACCTCGCCGGGAATGTAGCGACCTTGCCGGATTTGTGGCCACCTTGCCGGAAATGTGGCGACCTTGCCGGATTTATGGCGACATCCCCGGATTAATGGCGACCTTGCCGGAGATGTGGCGACCTTACCGGATTTGTGGCGACCTGGCAGGATTATGGCGACCTTGCCGGAATTGTGGCGACCTTGCCTTATATGTGGCGACCTTGCCGGATTTATGGCGACTTTGACGCAAATGTGGCGACCTTGCCGAATTTGTGGCGATCTTGCCGGATTTATGCAGACCTTGTGGGATTTGTGGCGACCTTGCCGGATTTATGGCGACCTTGCGGAAATGTGGCGACCTTGCCGGATTCATGGTGACCTTGCCGGAAATGTGGCGACCTTGCCGGATTTGTGGCGACGATGCCGGATTTCGGGCGACCTTGCCGCAAATGTGGCGACCTTGCCGGACTCATGGCGACCTTGCCGGGAATGTGACGACCTTGCCGGATTTATGGCGACATTCCCGGATTAATGGCGACCTTGCCGGGGATGTGGTGACCTTGCCGGATTTGTGGCGACCTTGCCGGATTTATGGCGACCTCGCCGGAAATATGGCGACCTCGCCGGATTTATGGCGACCTTGCCGGAAATGTGGCGAACTTGACGGATTTGAAGCGACTGCCGAATTTATGGCTACCTTGATTGAAATGTGGCGACCTTACTGGATTTGACGCACCTTGCCGGATTTATGGCGACTATGCCGGAAATATGGCTACCTTGCCGAATTTGAGGCAAACTTGCCGGATTTATGGCGACCTTGTCGGAAATATGGCGACCTTGCCGGATTTGTGGCGACCATGCCGGATTTATGGCGACCTTGCCTGAAATATGGCGACCTTGCCGGATTTGTGGCGACCTTGCCGGATTGTTGGCGACCTCGCCGGGAACGTAGCGACTGTGCCGCATTTGTGGCGACCTTGCCGGAAATGTGGCGACCTTGCCGGATTCATGGCGACATTCCCGGATTAATGGCGACCTTGCCGGAGATGTGGCGACCTTGCCGGATTTGTGGCGACCTGGCAGGATTATGGCGACCTTGCCGGAATTGTGGCGACCTTGCCTTATATGTGGCGACCTTGCCGGATTTATGGCGACCTTGCCGCAAATGTGGCGACCTTGCCGAATTTGTGGCGATCTTGCCGGATTTATGCAGACCTTGTGGGATTTGTGGCGACCTTGCCGGATTTATGACGACCTTGCGGAAATGTGGCGACCTTGCCGGATTCATGGTGACCTTGCCGGAAATGTGGCGACCTTGCCGGATTTGTGGCGACGATGCCGGATTTCGGGCGACCTTGCCGCAAATGTGGCGACCTTGCTGGACTCATGGCGACCTTGCCGGGAATGTGACGACCTTGCCGGATTTATGGCGACATTCCCGGATTAATGGCGATCTTGCCAGGGATGTGGCGACCTTGCCGGATTTGTGGCGACCTTGCCGGATTTATGGCGACCTCGCCGGAAATATGGCGACCTCGCCGGATTTATGGCGACCTTGCCGGAAATATGGCGACCTTGCCGGATTTATTGCGACCTTGCCGCATTTGTGGCGACCTTGCCGGATTTATGGTGACCTTGCCGGAAATCTGGCGACATTGCCGGAATTGTGGCGACCCTGCCGGATTTGTGGCGACCTTGTCGGATTTATGGCGACCATGCCGGACTTGTGTCGACCTTGCCGGATTCATGGCGACCTTGCCGGAAATGTGGCGACCTTGCGGGATTTGTGGCGAAGATGCCGGATTTCTGGCGACCTTGCTGAAATGTTGCGACCTTGCCGGATTTCTGGCGACCTTGCCGCATCTATGGCGACCTTGCCGGAAATGTGGCGACCTTGCCGGATTTGACGCGACCTTGCCGGACTTGTGGTGAACTTGCGGATTCCTGGCGACCTTGCCGGAAATGCGGAGACCTTGCCGGATTTGTGGCGACGATACCGGATTTCTGGCGACCTTGCCGAAATGTTGCGACCTTGCCGGATTTGTGGCGACCTTGCCGGATCTATGGCAACCTTGACGGATTTGACGCGACTGCCGAATTTATGGCTACCTTGATTGAAATGTGGCGACCTTGCCGGATTTGACGCACCTTGCCGGATTTATGGCGACTATGCCGCAAATATGGCAACCTTGCCGGAAATGTGGCGACCTTGCCGGATTTGACGCCACCTTGCCGGATTAATTGCGACTTTGCCGGAAATATGGCGACATATGTCGGATTTATGGCGTCCTAGCCGGATTTATGGCGACCGTGACGGAAATACGGCGACCTTGCCGGAGTTATGGCGACTTTGCAGATTTATGGTGACCTTACCGGATTTATGGCGACTTTCCCGGAAAGATGGCGACCTCGCCGGAATTATGGCGACCTTGCCGGATTTATGGCGACCTCGTCGGATTTGTGGCGATCTTGCTGGATTTGTGGAGACCTTGCCGGATTAATGGCGCCCTTGCCGGATTTGTGGCGACCTTGCCGGATTTATGGCGACTGTGGGATTTGTGGCGACCTTGCCGGATTTATGGCGACCTTGCCGGAAATGTGGCGACCTTGCCGGACTTGTGGCGACATTGCCGGATTCATGCCGACCTTGCCGGGAATGTGGCGACCTTGCCGGATTTGCGGCGACGATGCCGGATTTCTGGCGACCTTGCCGAAATGTTGCGACCTTGCCGGATTTGTGGCGACCTTGCAAGATCTATGGCGACCTTGCCGGAAATGTGGCGACCTTGCCGGGTTTGACGCGACCTTGCCAAATTTATGGCTACCTTGATTAAAATGTGGCGACCTTGTCGGATTTGACGCACCTTGCCGGATTTATGGCGACTTTGCCGGAAATATGGCTACCTTGCCGGATTTGAGGCAAACTTTCCGGATTTATGGCGACCTTGTCGGAAATATGGCGACATTGCCGGATTTGTGGCGACCATGCCGGATTTATGGCGACTGCCTCAAATATGGCGACCTTGCCGGATTTGTGGCGACCTTGCCGGATTGTTGGCGACCTCGCCGGGAATGTAGCAACCTTGCCGGATTTGTGGCGACATTGTCGGATTTATGGCGACCTCGACGGAAATGTTGCGAACTTGCCGGATTTTTGGTGACCTTGCCGGAAATATGGCGACCTTGCCGGAAATGTGGCGACCTTGCCGGATTTGACGCCACCTTGCCGAATTAATTGCGACTTTGCCGGAAATATGGCGACCTTGCCGGATTTGACGCAAACTTGATTTATGGCGACCTTGACGGGAATATGGCGACCTTGCCCGATTTGTGGCGACCTAGCCGGATTTATGGCGACCTTGCCGGAAATATGGCGACCTTGACGGATTTGCGGCGACCTCGCCGAATTTATGGCGACCTTGACTGAAATATGGCGACCTTGCCGGATTTGACGCAAACTTGATTTATGGCGACCTTGACGGAAATATGGCGACCTTGCCCGATTTGTGGCGTCCTAGCCGGATTTATGGCGACCGCGCCCGAAATACGGCGACCTTGCCGGAGTTATGGCGACATTGCAGATTTATGGGGACCTTGCCGGATTTATGGTGACTTTGCCGGATATATAGCGACCTCGCCGGAAATATGGCGACCTTGCCGGATTTATGGCGACCTCGCCTGAAATATGGCGACCTCGCCGGATTTATGGCGACCTTGCCGGAAATATGGCGACCTTGCCGGATTTTTTGCGACCTTGCCGCATTTGTGTCGACCTTGCCGGATTTATGGTGACCTTGCCGGAAATATGGCGACATTGCAGGAAATGTGGCGACCCTGCCGGATTTGTGGCGACCTTGGCGGATTCATGGCGACCTGCCGGAAATGTGGCGACCTTGCCGGATTTGACGCACCTTGCCGGATTTATGGCGACTTTGTCGGAAATATGGCGACTTTGCCGGATTTGTGGCGACCATGCCGGATTTATGGCGACTGCCTGAAATAAGGCGACCTTGCCGGATTTGTGGCGACCTTGCCGGATTGTTGGCGACCTCGCCGGGAATGTAGCGACCTTGCCGGATTTGTGGCGACATTGTCGGATTTATGGCGACCGCGACGGAAATGTTGCGATCTTGCCGGATTTTTGGTGACGTTGCCGGACATATGGCGACCTTGCCGGAAATGTAGCGACCTTGTCGGATTTGACGCCACCTTGCCGGATTAATTGCGACTTTGCCGGAAATATGGCGACCTTGCCGGATTTGACGCAAACTTGCCGGATTTATGGCGACCTTGACGGAAATATGGCGACCTTGCCGTATTTATGGCGTCCAAGCCGGATTTATGGCGCCCGCGCCCGTAATACGGCGACCTTGGCGGAGTTATGGCGACATTGCAGATTTATGGCGACCTTGCCGGATTTATGGCGACTTTGCCGCATATATGGCGACCTCGCCGGAAATATGGCGACCTTGCCGGATTTATGGCGATCTCGCCGGAAATATGGCGACCTCGCCGGATTTATGGCGACCTTGCCGGAAATATGGCGACCTTGCCGGATTTTTTGCGACCTGGCCGCATTTGTGTCGACCTTTCTGAACTTATGTTGACCTTGCCGGAAATATGGCGACATTGCAGGAAATGTGGCGACCCTGCCGGATTTGTGGCGACCTTGCCGGATTCATGGCGACCTTGCCGGAAATGTGGCGACCTTGCCGGATTTGTGGCGACCTTGCCTTATATGTGGCGACCTTGCCGGATTTATGGCGACCTTGCCGCAAATGTGGCGACCTTGCCGAATTTGTGGCGATCTTGCCGGATTAATGGCGACCTAGTGGGATTTGTGGCGACCTTGCCGGATTTATGGCGACCTTGCGGAAATGTGGCGACCTTGCCGGATTTATGGCGACCTTGCAGGAAATGTGGCGACCTTGCGGGATTTGTGGCGAAGATGCCGGATTTCTGGCGACCTTGCCGAAATGTTGCGACCTTGCCGGATTTCTGGCGACCATGCCGGATCTATGGCGACCTTGCCGGAAATGTAGCGACCTTGCCGGATTTGACGCGACCTTGCCGGACTTGTGGTGACCTTGCGGATTCATGGCGACCTTGCCGGAAATGCGGCGACCTTGCCGGATTTGTGGCGACGATACCGGATTTCTGGCGACCTTGCCGAAATGTTGCGACCTTGCCGGATTTGTGGCGACCTTGCCGGATCTATGGCGACCTTGCCGGAAATTTGGCGACCTTGACGGATTTGAAGCGACTGCCGAATTTATGGCTACCTTGATTGAAATGTGGCGACCTTGCCGGATTTGACGCACCTTGCCGGATTTATGGCGACTATGCCGGAAATATGGCTATCTTGCCGGATTTGAGGCAAACTTGCCGGATTTATGGCGACCTTGTCGGAAATATGGCGACCTTGCCGGATTTGTGGCGACCTTGCCGTATTGTTGGCGACCTCGCCGGGAATGTAGAGACCTTGCCGGATTTGTGGCCACCTTGCCGGAAATGTGGCGACCCTGCCGGATTTATGGCGACATTCCCGGATTAATGGCGACCTTGCCGGAGATGTGGCGACCTTGCCGGATTTGTGGCGACCTGGCAGGATTATGGCGACCTTGCCGGAATTTTGGCGACCTTGCCTTATATGTGGCGGCCTTGCCGGATTTATGGCGACCTTGCCGCAAATGTGGCGACCTTGCCGAATTTGTGGCGATCTTGCCGGATTTATGCAGACCTTGTGGGATTTGTGGCGACCTTGCCGGATTTATGGCGACCTTGCGGAAATGTGGCGACCTTGCCGGATTCATGGTGACCTTGCCGGAAATGTGGCGACCTTGCCGGATTTGTGGCGACGATGCCGGATTTCGGGCGACCATGCCGCAAATCTGGCGACCTTGCCGGACTCATGGCGACCTTGCCGGGAATGTGACGACCTTGACGGATTTGAAACGACTGCCGAATTTATGGCTACCTTGATTGAAATGTGGCGACCTTGCCGGATTTCACGCACCTTGCCGGATTTATGGCGACTATGCCGGAAATATGGCTACCTTGCCGGATTTGAGGCAAACTTGCCGGATTCATGGCGACCTTGTCGGAAATATGGCGACCTTGCCGGATTTGTGGCGACCATGCCGGATTTATGGCGACCTTGCCTGAAATATGCCGACCTTGCCGGATTTGTGGCGACCTTGCCGGATTGTTGGCGACCTCGCCGGGAATGTAGCGACCTTGCCGGATTTGTGGCGAACTTGCCGGAAATGTGGCGACCTTGCCGGATTTATGGCGACATTCCCGGATTAATGGCGACCTTGCCGGAGATGTGGCGACCTTGCCAGATTTGTGGCCACCTTGCCGGAAATGTGGCGACCTTGCCGGATTTATGGCGACATTCCCGGATTAATGGCGACCTTGTCGGAGATGTGGCGACCTTGCCGGATTTGTGGCGACCTGGCAGGATTATGGCGACCTTGCCGGAATTGTGGCGACCTTGCCTTATATGTGGCGACCTTGCCGGAATTATGGCGACCTTGCCGCAAATGTGGCGACCTTTCCGAATTTGTGGCGATCTTGCCGGATTTATGCAGATCTTGTGGGATTTCTGGCGACCTTGCCGGATTTCTGGCGACCTTGCGGAAATGTGGCGACATTGCCGGATTCATGGTGACCTTGCCGGAAATGTGGCGATCTTGCCGGATTTGTGGCGACGATGCCGGATTTCGGGCGACCTTGCCACAAATGTGGCGACCTTGCCGGACTCATGGCGACCTTGCCGGGAATGTGACGACCTTGCCGGATTTATGGCGACATTCCCGGATTAATGGCGATCTTGCCGTGTATGTGGCGACCTTGCCGGATTTGTGGCGACCTTGCCGGATTTATGGCGACCTCGCCGGAAATATGGCGACCTCGGCGGATTTATGGCGACCTTGCCGGAAGTATGGCCACCTTGCCGGATTTATTGCGACCTTGCCGCATTTGTGGCGACCTTGCGGGATTTATGGTGACCTTGCCGGAAATATGGCGACATTGCCGGAAATGTGGCGACCCTGCCGGATTTGTGGCGAGTTTGCCGGATTTATGGCGACCTTGCCGGAAATGTGGCGAAATTGCCGGATTTGTGGCGACCTTGCCGGATTTATGGCGACCTTGCCGGGAATGTGGCGACCTTGCCGGATTTATGGCGACAGTCCCGGATTAATGGCGACCTTGCCGGAAATGTGCCGACCTTGCCGGAAATGTGGCGACCTTGCCGCATTTGTGGCGACCTTGCTGGATTTGTGGCGACTTTGCCGGATTTATGGCGACCTTGCCGGAAATGTGGCGACCTTGCCGGATTTGTGGCGACCTTGCCGGATTTATGGCGACCTTGCCGGGAATATGGCGACCTTGCCGGATTTATGGCGACATCCCGGATTAATGGCGACCTTGCCGGAGATGTGGCGACCTTGCCGGATTTGTGGCGACCTGGCAGGATTATGGCGACCTTGCCGGAATTGTGGCGACCTTGTCGGATTTATGGCGACCTTGTGGGATTTGTGGCGACCTTGCCTGATTCATGACGACCTTGCGGAAATTTGGCGACCATGCCGGATTCATGGTGACCTTGCCGGAAATGTGGCGACCTTGCCGGATTTGTGGCGACGATGCCGGATTTCGGGCGACCTTGCCGCAAATATGGCGACCTTGCCGGATTTATGGCGACCTTGTGGGATTTGTGGCGACCTTGCCGGATTTATGGCGACCTTGCCGGACTTGTGGCGACATTGCCGGATTCATGGCGACCTTGCCGGAAATGTGGCGACCTTGCGGGATTTGTGGCGAAGATGCCGGATTTCCGGCGACCTTGCCGAAATGTTGCGACCTTGCCGGATTTCTGGCGACCTTGCCGGATCTATGTGGCGACCTTGCCGGATTTGACGCGACCTTGTAGGACTTGTGGTGACCTTGCGGATTCATGGCCACCTTGCCGGAAATGCGGCGACCTTGCCGGATTTGTGGCGACGATACCGGATTTCTGGCGACCTTGCCGAAATGTTGCGACCTTGCCGGATTTGTGGCGACCTTGATTGAAATGTGGCGACCTTGCCGGATTTGACGCGACTCTGCCGGATTATGGCGACTATGCCGGAAATATGGCTACCTTGCCCGATTTGAGGCAAACTTGCCGGATTTATGGCGACCTTGTCGGAAATATGGCGACCTTGCCGGATTTGTGGCGACCATGCCGGATTTATGGCGACCTTGCCTGAAATATGGCGACCTTGCCGGATTTGTGGCGACCTTGCCGGATTGTTGACGACCTCGCCGGGAATGTAGCGACCTTGCCGGATTTGTGGAGACCTTGTCGGATTTATGGCGACCTCGACGGAAATGTTGCGATCTTGCCGGATTTTTGGTGACCTTGCCGGAAATATGGCAACCTTGCCGGAAATGTGGCGACCTTGCCGGATTTGACGCCACCTTGCGGATTAATTGCGACTCTGTCGGAAATATGGCGACCTTGCCGGATTTGAGGCACCCGGATTTATGGCGACCTTGACGAAAATATGGCGACCTTGCCGGATTTGTGGCGACCTTGCCGGATTGTTGGCGACCTCGCCGGGAATGTAGCGACCTTGCCGGATTTGCGGCGACGATGCCGGATTTCTGGCGCCCTTGCCGAAATGTTGCGACCTTGCCGGATTTGTGGCGACCTTGCCGGATCTATGGCGAGCTTGCCGGAAATGTGGGGACCTTAGCCGTGTTTGACGCGACCTTGCCGGATTTGTGGCGACATTGTCGGATTTATGGCGACCTCGACGGAAATGTTGCGATCTTGCCGGATTTTTGGTGACCTTGCCGGAAATATGGCGACCTTGCTGGAAATGTGGCGACGTTGCCGGATATGACGCCACCTTGCCGGATTAATTGCGACTTTGCCGGAAATATGGCGACCTTGCCGGGTTTGACGCAAACTTGCCGGATTTATGGTGACCTTGACGGAAACATGGCGACCTTGCCCGATGTGTGCCGACCTTGCCGGATTTATGGCGACCTTGCCGGGAATGTGGCGACCTTGCCGGATTTATGGCGACAGTCCCGGATTAATGGCGACCTTGCCGGAAATGTGCCGACCTTGCCGGAAATGTGGCGACCTTGCCGCATTTGTGGCGACCTTGCTGGATTTGTGGCGACTTTGCCGGATTTATGGCGACCTTGCCGGAAATGTGGCGACCTTGCCGGATTTGTGGCGACCTTGCCGGATTTATGGCGACCTTGCCGGGAATATGGCGACCTTGCCGGATTTATGGCGACATCCCGGATTAATGGCGACCTTGCCGGAGATGTGGCGACCTTGCCGGATTTGTGGCGACCTGGCAGGATTATGGCGACCTTGCCGGAATTGTGGCGACCTTGTCGGATTTATGGCGACCTTGTGGGATTTGTGGCGACCTTGCCTGATTCATGACGACCTTGCGGAAATTTGGCGACCATGCCGGATTCATGGTGACCTTGCCGGAAATGTGGCGACCTTGCCGGATTTGTGGCGACGATGCCGGATTTCGGGCGACCTTGCCGCAAATATGGCGACCTTGCCGGATTTATGGCGACCTTGTGGGATTTGTGGCGACCTTGCCGGATTTATGGCGACCTTGCCGGACTTGTGGCGACATTGCCGGATTCATGGCGACCTTGCCGGAAATGTGGCGACCTTGCGGGATTTGTGGCGAAGATGCCGGATTTCCGGCGACCTTGCCGAAATGTTGCGACCTTGCCGGATTTCTGGCGACCTTGCCGGATCTATGTGGCGACCTTGCCGGATTTGACGCGACCTTGTAGGACTTGTGGTGACCTTGCGGATTCATGGCCACCTTGCCGGAAATGCGGCGACCTTGCCGGATTTGTGGCGACGATACCGGATTTCTGGCGACCTTGCCGAAATGTTGCGACCTTGCCGGATTTGTGGCGACCTTGATTGAAATGTGGCGACCTTGCCGGATTTGACGCGACTCTGCCGGATTATGGCGACTATGCCGGAAATATGGCTACCTTGCCCGATTTGAGGCAAACTTGCCGGATTTATGGCGACCTTGTCGGAAATATGGCGACCTTGCCGGATTTGTGGCGACCATGCCGGATTTATGGCGACCTTGCCTGAAATATGGCGACCTTGCCGGATTTGTGGCGACCTTGCCGGATTGTTGACGACCTCGCCGGGAATGTAGCGACCTTGCCGGATTTGTGGAGACCTTGTCGGATTTATGGCGACCTCGACGGAAATGTTGCGATCTTGCCGGATTTTTGGTGACCTTGCCGGAAATATGGCAACCTTGCCGGAAATGTGGCGACCTTGCCGGATTTGACGCCACCTTGCGGATTAATTGCGACTCTGTCGGAAATATGGCGACCTTGCCGGATTTGAGGCACCCGGATTTATGGCGACCTTGACGAAAATATGGCGACCTTGCCGGATTTGTGGCGACCTTGCCGGATTGTTGGCGACCTCGCCGGGAATGTAGCGACCTTGCCGGATTTGCGGCGACGATGCCGGATTTCTGGCGCCCTTGCCGAAATGTTGCGACCTTGCCGGATTTGTGGCGACCTTGCCGGATCTATGGCGAGCTTGCCGGAAATGTGGCGACCTTAGCCGTGTTTGACGCGACCTTGCCGGATTTGTGGCGACATTGTCGGATTTATGGCGACCTCGACGGAAATGTTGCGATCTTGCCGGATTTTTGGTGACCTTGCCGGAAATATGGCGACCTTGCTGGAAATGTGGCGACGTTGCCGGATATGACGCCACCTTGCCGGATTAATTGCGACTTTGCCGGAAATATGGCGACCTTGCCGGGTTTGACGCAAACTTGCCGGATTTATGGTGACCTTGACGGAAACATGGCGACCTTGCCCGATGTGTGCCGACCTTGCCGGATTTATGGCGACCTTGCCGGAAATATGGCGACCTTGCCGGATTTGCGGCGACCTCGCCGAATTTATGGCGACCTTGACGGAAATATGGCGACCTTGCCGCATTTGTGGCAACCTTGCCGCAAATATGGCGACCTTTCCGGATTGATGGCGTCCTAGCCGGATTTATGGCGACCGCGACCTTGCCGGAGTTATGGCGAAGATTTATGGCGCCCTTGCCGGATTTATGGCGATTTTGCCGGATATATGGCGACATCGCCGGAGATATGGCGACCTTGCCGCATTTATGGCGACCTCGCCGGAAAAATGGCGACCTCGCCGGATTTATGGCGATCTTGCCGGAAATATGGCGACCTTGCCGGATTTATTGCGACCTTGCCGAATTTATGGCGACCTTGCCGGATTTATGGCGACATTGCCGGAAATGTGGCGACCCTGCCGGATTTGTGGCGACTTTGCCGGATTTATGGCGACTTTGCCGGAAATGTGGCGACCTTGCCGGATTTGTGGCTACCTTGCCGAATTTATGGCGACCTTGCCGGGAATGTGGCGACCTTGCCGGATTTATGGCGACATTCCCGGATTAATAGCGACATTGCCGGAAATGTGCCGACCATGCCGGAAATGTGGCGACCATGCCGCATTTGTGGCGACCTTGCTGGATTTGTGGCGACCTTGCCGGATTTATGGCGACCTTGCCGGAACTACGGCGACCTTGCCGGAGTTACGGTGACTCTGAAGATTTATGGCGACCTTGCCGTATTTATGGCGACTTTGCCGGATATATGGCGACCTCGCCGGAATTATAGCGACCTTGCCGGATTTATGGCGACCTCGCCGGAAATATGGCGACCTCGCCGGATTTATGGCGACCTTGCCGGAAATATGTCGACCTTGCCGGATTTATTGCGACCTTGCCGCATTTGTGTCCACCTTGCCGGATTTATGGTGACCTTGCCGGAAATATGGCGACATTGCCGGAAATGTGGCGACCCTGCCGGATTTGACGCAAACTTGCCGGATTTATGGGGACCTTGACGGAAATATGGCGACTTTGCCCGATTTGTGGCGACCTTGCAGGATTCATGTCGACCTTGCCGGAAATATGGCGACCTTGCCGGATTTGCGGCGTCCTCGCCGAATTTATGGCAACCTTGCCGGAAATATGGCGACCTTGGCGGATTTACGGCGTCCTAGCCGGATTTATGGCGACCGCGCCCGAAATACGGCGACCTTTCCGGAGTTATGGCGGCATTGCAGATTTATGGCGACCTTGCCGGATTTATGGCGACTTTGCCGGATATATGGCGACCTCGCCGGAAATATGGCGACCTTGCCGGATTTATGGCGACCTCGCCGGAAATATGGGGACCTCGCCGGATTTATGGCGACCTTGCCGGATATATGGCGACCTTGCCGGAATTTTTGCGACCTTGCCGCATTTGTGTCGACCCTGCCGGATTTGTGGCGACCTTGCCGGATTCATGGCGACTTTGCCGGAAATGTGGCGACCTTGCCGGATTTGTGGCGACGATCCCGGATTTCTGGCGACCTTGCCGGAATGTTGCGACCTTGCCGGATCTATGGCGATCTTGCCGGAAATGTGGCGACCTTGCCGGATTTGACGCGACCTTGCCGGAAATATGGCGACCTTGCCGGATTTATGGCGTCCTAGTCGGATTTATGGCGACCGTGCCGGAAATACGGCGACCTTGCCGGAGTTATGGCGACATTGCAGATTTATGGCAAACTTGCCGGATTTATCGCGCCTTTGCCGGAACTATGATGGCATCGCCGGGATTATGGCGACCTTGCCCGATTTATGGCGACCTCGCCGGGAATATGGCGACCTCGCCGGATTTATGGCGACCTTGCCGGAAATATGGCGACCTTGCCGGGTTTATGGCGACCTTGCCGCATTTGTGGCGACCTTGAAGGATTTATGGAGACCTTGCCGGAAATATGGCGACATTGCCGGAAATGTGGCGACCTTGCCGGATTCGTGGCGACGTTGCCGGATTTCTGGCGACCTTGCCTGAAATGTGGCGACCTTGACGGATTTGTGGCGACCTTGCCGGATTCATGGCGACCTTGCCGGGGATGTGGCGACCTTGCCGGATTTATGGCGTCCTAGCCGGATTTATGGCGACCGTGCCGGAACTACGGCGACCTTGCCGGAGTTACGGTGACTCTGAAGATTTATGGCGACCTTGCCGGATTTATGTCGACTTTGCCGGATATATGGCTAACTTGCCGAATTTATGGCGACCTTGCCGGGAATGTGGCGACCTTGCCGGATTTATGGCGACATTCCCGGATTAATGGCGACATTGCCGGAAATGTGCCGACCTTGCCGGAAATGTGGCGACCTTGCCGCATTTGTGGCAACCTTGCTGGATTTGTGGCGACCTTGCCGGATTTATGGCGACCTTGCCGGAAATGTGGCGACCTTGCCGGATTTGTGGCGACCTTGCCGGATTTATGGCGACCTTGCCGGAAATGTGGCGACCTTGCCGGATTTATGGTGACATTCCTGGATTAATGGCGACCTTGCCGGAGATGTGGCGACCTTGCCGGATTTGTGGCGACCTGGCAGGATTATGGCGACTTTGCCGGAATTGTGGCGACCTTGCCGGATTTATGGCGACCTTGCCGCAAATGTGGCGACCTTGCCGAATTTGTGGCGATCTTGCCGGATTTATGGCGACCTTGTGGGATTTGTGGAGACCTTGCCGGATTTATGGCGACCGTGCGGAAATGTGGCGACCTTGCCGGATTCATGGTGACCTTGCCGGGAATGTGGCGACCTTGCCGGATTGGTGGCGACGATGCCGGATTGCGGGCGACCTTGCCGCAAATGTGGCGACCTTGCCGGATTCATGGCGACCTTGCCGGGAATGTGGCGACCTAGCCGGATTTATGGCGACATTCCCGGATTATAGGCGACCTTGCCGGGGATGTGGCGACCTTGCCGGATTTGTGGCGACCTTGCCGGATTTGTGGCGACCTTGATTGAAATGTGGCGACCTTGCCGGATTTGACGCGACTCTGCCGGATTATGGCGACTATGCCGGAAATATGGCTACCTTGCCCGATTTGAGGCAAACTTGCCGGATTTATGGCGACCTTGTCGGAAATATGGCGACCTTGCCGGATTTGTGGCGACCATGCCGGATTTATGGCGACCTTGCCTGAAATATGGCGACCTTGCCGGATTTGTGGCGACCTTGCCGGATTGTTGACGACCTCGCCGGGAATGTAGCGACCTTGCCGGATTTG
>JAXLNO010003307.1:351539-419814 GCA_038087875.1 Malacoraja senta
TTGCCGGATTTATGGCGACCTCGCCGGAAATATGGCGACCTCGCCGGATTTATGGCGACCTTGCCGGAAATATGGCGACCTTGCCGGAATTATGGCGACCTTGACGCATTTGTGGCGACCTTGCCGGGTTTATGGCGTCCTTGCCGGGTTTATGGCGACCTTGCCGGAAATATGGCGACCTTGCCGGAATTATGGCGACCTTGACGCATTTGTGGCGACCTTGCCGGGTTTATGGCGACCTTGCCGGAAATGTGGCGACGTTGCCGGATTTGTGGCGACCTTGCCGGATTTATGGCGATCTTGCCGGAAATGTGGCGACCTTTCCGGATTTGGCGCGACCTTGCCGGAAATATGGCGACCTTGCCGGATTTATGGCGCCCTATCCGGATTTATGGCGACCGTGCCGGAAATACGGCGACCTTGCCGGAGTTACGGCGACTTTGCAGATTTATGGCAAACTTGCCGGATTTATGGCGACTTTGCCGGAAATATGGCGACATCGCCGGAATTATGGCGACCTTGCCGGATTTATGACGACCTCGCCGGAAATATGGCGACCTCGCCGGATTTATGGCGACCTTGCCGGAATATGGCGACCTTGCCGGATTTATGGCGACCTTGCCGCATTTGTGGCGCCCTTGCCGGATTTATGGTGACCTTGTCGGAAATATGGCGACATTGCCGGAAATGTGGCGACCTTGCCTGATTTGTGGCGACCTTGCCGGATTTATGGCGACCTTGCCGGAAATGTGGCGACCTTGCCGGATTTGTGGCGACTTTACCGGAAATATGGCGACCTCGCCGGATTTATGGCGACCTTGCCGGAAATATGGCGACCTTGCCGGATTTATGGCGACCTTTCCGCATTTGTGGCGACCTTGCCGGATTTATGGTGACCTTGTCGGAAATATGGCGACATTGACGGAAATGTGGCTTCCTTGCCGGATTTGTGGCGACCTTGCCGGATCTATGGCGACATTGCCGGAAATGTGGCGACCTTGCCGGATTTGTGGCGACCTTGCCGGGTTTATGGCGACCTTGCCGGAATTGTGGCGACCTTGCCGGATTTATGCTGACCTTGCCGGAAATATGGCGACCTTGCCGGAAATGTGGCGACCTTGCCGGATTTGTGACGACCTTGCCGGATTTATGGCGACCTTGCCGGAAATGTGGCGACCTTGACGCATTTGTGGCGACCTTGCTGGATTTGTGGCGACCTTGCCGGATTTATGGCGCCCTTGCCGGAAATGTGGCGACCTTGCCGGATTTGCGGCGACCTTGCCGGATTTATCGCGACCTTGCCAGGAATGTGGCGACCTTGCCCGATTTATGGCAACATTCCCGGATTAATGGCGCCTTTGCCGAAAATATGGCGACCTTGCCGGATTTGTGGCGACCTTGCCCGATTTATGGCGACTTTGCCTGAAATGTGGCGACCTTGACGGATTTGTGGCGACCTTGACGGATATATGGCGACCTTGCCGGGGATGTGGCGACCTTACCGGATTTGTGGCGACCTTGCCGGATTTATGGCGACCTTGCCGGAATTGTGGCGACCTTGCCGTATTTGTGTCGACCTTGCCGGATTTATGGCGACGTTGCCGCAAATGTGGCGACCTTGCCGGATTTGTGGCGACCTTGCCGGATATATGGCGACCTTGTGGGATTTGTGGCGACCTTGCCGGATTTATGGCGACCATGCCGGAAATGTGGCGACCTTGCCGGACTTGTGGCGACCTTGCCGGATTCATGGCGACCTTGCCGGATATGTGGCGACCTTGCCGGATTTGTGGCGACGATGCCGGATTTCTGGCGACCTTGCCGAAATGTTGCGACCTTGCCGGATTTGTGGCGACCTTGCCGGATCTATGGCGACGTTGCATGAAATGTTGCGACCTTGCCGGATTTGACGCGCCTTGCCGGAAATATGGCGACCTTGCCGGATTTATGGCGACCTTGCCGGATTTATGGCGACCTCGCCGGAAATATGGCGACCTCGCCGGATTTATGGCGACCTTGCCGGAAATATGGCGACCTTGCCGGAATTATGGCGACCTTGCCGCATTTGTGGCACCTTGCCGGGTTTATGACGTCCTTGCCGGGTTTATGGCGACCTTGACGGAAATATGGCGACCTTGCCGGATTTGTGGCAAACTTGCCGGAAATATGGCGACCTTGCCGGATTTATGGCGACCTCGCCGGAAATATGGCGACCTTGCCGGATTTATGGCGTCCTAGCCGGATTTATCGCGACCGTGCCGGAAATACGGCGACCGTGCCGGAGTTATGGCGACTTTGCAGATTTATGGCGACCTTGCCGGAAATGTGGCGACCTTGCCGCATTTGTGGCGACCTTGCTGGATTTGTGGCGACCTTGCCGGATTTATGGCGCCCTTGCCGGAAATGTGGCGACCTTGCCGGATTTGCGGCGACTTTGCCGGATTTATCGCGACCTTGCCAGGAATGTGGCGACCTTGCCCGATTTACGGGCAACATTCCCGGATTAATGGCGACTTTGCCGAAAATATGGCGACCTTGCCGAATTTGTGGCGACCTTGCCCGATTTATGGCGACTTTGCCTGAAATGTGGCGACCTTGACGGATTTGTGGCGACCTTGACGGATATATGGCGACCTTGCCGGGGATGTGGCGACCTTACCGGATTTGTGGCGACCTTGCCGGATTTATGGCGACCTTGCCGGAATTGTGGCGACCTTGCCGTATTTCTGTCGACCTTGCCGGATTTATGGCGACGTTGCCGCAAATGTGGCGACCTTGCCGGATTTGTGGCGACCTTGCCGGATTTACGGCGACCTTGTGGGATTTGTGGCGACCTTGCCGGATTCATGGCGACCTTGCCGGATATGTGGCGACCTTGCCGGATTTGTGGCGACGATGCCGGATTTCTGGCGACCTTGCCGAAATGTTGCGACCTTGCCGGATTTGTGGCGACCTTGCCGGATCTATGGCGACGTTGCATGAAATGTGGCGACCTTGCCGGATTTGACGCGCCTTGCCGGAAATATGGCGACCTTGCCGGATTTATGGCGACCTTGCCGGATTTATGGCGACTTTACCGGAAATATGGCGACCTCGCCGGAATTATGGCGACCTTGCCGGATTTGTGGCGACCTTGCCCGATTTATGGCGACTTTGCCTGAAATGTGGCGACCTTGACGGATTTGTGGCGACCTTGACGGATATATGGCGACCTTGCCGGGGATGTGGCGACCTTACCGGATTTGTGGCGACCTTGCCGGATTTATGGCGACCTTGCCGGAATTGTGGCGACCTTGCCGTATTTGTGTCGACCTTGCCGGATTTATGGCGACGTTGCCGCAAATGTGGCGACCTTGCCGGATTTGTGGCGACCTTGCCGGATTTATGGCGACCTTGTGGGATTTGTGGCGACCTTGCCAGATTTATGGCGACCATGCCGGAAATGTGGCGACCTTGCCGGACTTGTGGCGACCTTGCCGGATTCATGGCGACCTTGCCGGATATGTGGCGACCTTGCCGGATTTGTGGCGACGATGCCGGATTTCTGGCGACCTTGCCGAAATGTTGCGACCTTGCCGGATTTGTGGCGACCTTGCCGGATCTATGGCGACGTTGCATGAAATGTTGCGACCTTGCCGGATTTGACGCGCCTTGCCGGAAATATGGCGACCTTGCCGGATTTATGGCGACCTTGCCGGATTTATGGCGACCTCGCCGGAAATATGGCGACCTCGCCGGATTTATGGCGACCTTGCCGGAAATATGGCGACCTTGCCGGAATTATGGCGACCTTGCCGCATTTGTGGCACCTTGCCGGGTTTATGGCGTCCTTGCCGGGTTTATGGCGACCTTGACGGAAATATGGCGACCTTGCCGGATTTGTGGCAAACTTGCCGGAAATATGGCGACCTTGCCGGATTTATGGCGACCTCGCCGGAAATATGGCGACCTTGCCGGATTTATGGCGTCCTAGCCGGATTTATCGCGACCGTGCCGGAAATACGGCGACCGTGCCGGAGTTATGGCGACTTTGCAGATTTATGGCGACCTTGCCGGAAATGTGGCGACCTTGCCGCATTTGTGGCGACCTTGCTGGATTTGTGGCGACCTTGCCGGATTTATGGCGCCCTTGCCGGAAATGTGGCGACCTTGCCGGATTTGCGGCGACTTTGCCGGATTTATCGCGACCTTGCCAGGAATGTGGCGACCTTGCCCGATTTACGGGCAACATTCCCGGATTAATGGCGACTTTGCCGAAAATATGGCGACCTTGCCGGATTTGTGGCGACCTTGCCCGATTTATGGCGACTTTGCCTGAAATGTGGCGACCTTGACGGATTTGTGGCGACCTTGACGGATATATGGCGACCTTGCCGGGGATGTGGCGACCTTACCGGATTTGTGGCGACCTTGCCGGATTTATGGCGACCTTGCCGGAATTGTGGCGACCTTGCCGTATTTCTGTCGACCTTGCCGGATTTATGGCGACGTTGCCGCAAATGTGGCGACCTTGCCGGATTTGTGGCGACCTTGCCGGATTTATGGCGACCTTGTGGGATTTGTGGCGACCTTGCCGGATTCATGGCGACCTTGCCGGATATGTGGCGACCTTGCCGGATTTGTGGCGACGATGCCGGATTTCTGGCGACCTTGCCGAAATGTTGCGACCTTGCCGGATTTGTGGCGACCTTGCCGGATCTATGGCGACGTTGCATGAAATGTGGCGACCTTGCCGGATTTGACGCGCCTTGCCGGAAATATGGCGACCTTGCCGGATTTATGGCGACCTTGCCGGATTTATGGCGACTTTACCGGAAATATGGCGACCTCGCCGGAATTATGGCGACCTTGCCGGATTTATGGCGACCTCGCCGGAAATATGGCGACCTCGCCGGATTTATGGCGACCTTGCCGGAAATATGGCGACCTTGTCGGATTTATGGCGATCTTGCGGCATTTGTGGCGACCTTGCCGGATTTATGGCAACCTTGCCGGAAATGTGGCGACATTGCCGGATTTGTGGCGACCTTGCCGGATTTATGGCGACCTTGCTGGGAATGTGGCGACCTTGCCGGATTTATGGCGACCTTGCCGGAAATGTGACGACCTTGCCGGAAATGTGGCGACCTTGCCGCATTTGTGGCGACCCTGCTGGATTTGTGGCGACCATGCCGGATTTATAGGGACCTTGCCGGAAATGTGGCTTCCTTGCGGATTTGTGGCGACCTTGCCGGATTTATGGCGACCTTGCCGGGGATGTGGCGACCTTACCGGATTTGTGGCGACCTTGCCGGATTTATGGCGACCTTGCCGGAATTGTGGCGACCTTGCCGTATTTGTGTCGACCTTGCCGGATTTATGGCGACGTTGCCGCAAATGTGGCGACCTTGCCGGATTTGTGGCGACCTTGCCGGATTTATGGCGACCTTGTGGGATTTGTGGCGACCTTGCCGGATTTATGGCGACCATGCCGGAAATGTGGCGACCTTGCCGGACTTGTGGCGACCTTGCCGGATTCATGGCGACCTTGCCGGATATGTGGCGACCTTGCCGGATTTGTGGCGACGATGCCGGATTTCTGGCGACCTTGCCGAAATGTTGCGACCTTGCCGGATTTGTGGCGACCTTGCCGGATCTATGGCGACGTTGCATGAAATGTGGCGACCTTGCCGGATTTGACGCGCCTTGCCGGAAATATGGCGACCTTGCCGGATTTATGGCGACCTTGCCGGATTTATGGCGACTTTACCGGAAATATGGCGACCTCGCCGGAATTATGGCGACCTTGCCGGATTTATGGCGACCTCGCCGGAAATATGGCGACCTCGCCGGATTTATGGCGACCTTGCCGGAAATATGGCGACCTTGTCGGATTTATGGCGATCTTGCGGCATTTGTGGCGACCTTGCCGGATTTATGGCAACCTTGCCGGAAATGTGGCGACATTGCCGGATTTGTGGCGACCTTGCCGGATTTATGGCGACCTTGCTGGGAATGTGGCGACCTTGCCGGATTTATGGCGACCTTGCCGGAAATGTGACGACCTTGCCGGAAATGTGGCGACCTTGCCGCATTTGTGGCGACCCTGCTGGATTTGTGGCGACCATGCCGGATTTATAGGGACCTTGCCGGAAATGTGGCTTCCTTGCGGATTTGTGGCGACCTTGCCGGATTTATGGCGACCTTGCCGGGAATGTGGCGACCCTGCCGGATTTGTGGCGACCTTGCCGGGTTTATGGCGACCTTGCCGGAAATGTGGCGACCTTGCCGGATTTGTGGCGACCTTGCCGGATTTATGGCGATCTTGCCCGGAATGTGACGACCTTGCCGGATTAATGGCGACATTCCCGGATTAATGGCGACCTTGCCGTAAATGTGGAGACCTTGCCGGATTTGTGGCGACCATGCCGGATTTATGGCGATCTTGCCCGGAATGTGACGACCTTGCCGGATTAATGGCGACATTCCCGGATTAATGGCGACCTTGCCGTAAATGTGGAGACCTTGCCGGATTTGTGGCGACCTTGCCGGATTTATGGCGACCTTGCCTGAAATGTGGCGACCTTGACGGATTTGTGGCGACCTTGCCGGATTTATGGCGACCTTGCCAGGGTTGTGGCGACCTTGCCGGATTTATGGCGTCCTAGCCAGATTTATGGCTACCGTGCCGGAAATAAGGCGACCTTGCCGGAGTTATGGCGACTTTGCAGATTTATGGCGACCTTGCCGGATTTATGGCGACTTTGCCGGATATATGGCGACCTCGCCGGAATTATGGCGATTTTGCCGGATTTATGGCGACCTCGCCGGAAATATGGCGACCTCGCCGGATTTATGGCGACCTTGCCGGAAATATGGCGACCTTGCCGGATTTATTGCGACCTTGCCGCATTTGTGGCGACCTTGCCGGATTTATGGTGACCTTGCCGGGAATGTGGCGACCTTGTGGGATTTATGGCGACATTCCCGTTTTAATGGCGCCCTTGCCGGAATTGTGGCGACCTTGCCGGATTTAAGGCGACATTCCCGGATTAATGGCGACCTTGCCGGGGATGTGGCGACCTTGCCGGATTTGTGGCGACGTTGCCGGATTAATGGCGACCATTCCGGAATTGTGGCGACCTTGCCTTATTTGTGGCGACCTTTCCGGATTTATGGCGACCTTGCCGCAAATGTGGCGACGTTGCCGGATTTGTGGCGAACTTGCCGGATTTATGGCGACCTTGTGGGATATGTGGCGACCTTGCCGGATTTATGGCGACCTTGCCGGTAATGTGGCGACCTTGCCGGATTCATGGCGACCTTGCCGGAAATGTGCCCACCTTGCCGGATTAGTGGCGACGATGCCGCATTTCTGGCGACCTTGCCGAATTGTTGCGACCTTGCCGGATTTGTGGCGACCTTGTCGGATCTATGGCGACCTTGCCGGTAATGGGGCGACCTTGCCGGATTTGACGCGTACTTGCCGGACTTGTGGCGACCTTGCCGGATTCATGGCGACCTTGCCGGAAATGTGGCGACCTTGACGTATTTGTGGCGACCTTGCCGGATTTATGGCGACCTTGCCAGGGTTGTGGCGACCTTGCCGGATTTATGGCGTCCTAGCCAGATTTATGGCGACCGTGCCGGAAATAAGGCGACCTTGCCGGAGTTATGGCGACTTTGCAGATTTATGGCGACCTTGCCGGATTTATGGCGACTTTGCCGGATATATGGCGACCTCGCTGGAATTATGGCGATTTTGCCGGATTTATGGCGACCTCGCCGGAAATATGGCGACCTCGCCGGATTTATGGCGACCTTGCCGGAAATATGGCGACCTTGCCGGATTTATTGCGACCTTGCCGCATTTGTGGCGACCTTGCCGGATTTATGGTGACCTTGCCGGGAATGTGGCGACCTTGTCGGATTTATGGCGACATTCCCGTTTTAATGGCGCCCTTGCGGAATTGTGGCGACCTTGCCGGATTTAAGGCGACATTCCCGGATTAATGGCGACCTTGCCGGGGACGTGGCGACCTTGCCGGATTTGTGGCGACCATGCCGGATTAATGGCGACCATTCCGGAATTGTGGCGACCTTGCCTTATTTGTGGCGACCTTTCCGGATTTATGGCGACCTTGCCGCAAATGTGGCGACGTTGCCGGATTTGTGGCGAACTTGCCGGATTTATGGCGACCTTGTGGGATATGTGGCGACCTTGCCGGATTTATGGCGACCTTGCCGGAAATGTGGCGACCTTGCCGGATTCATGGCGACCTTGCCGGAAATGTGCCCACCTTGCCGGATTAGTGGCGACGATGCCGGATTTCTGGCGACCTTTCCGAATTGTTGCGACCTTGCCGGATTTGTGGCGACCTTGTCGGATCTATGGCGACCTTGCCGGAAATGGGGCGACCTTGCCGGATTTGACGCGTACTTGCCGGACTTGTGGCGACCTTGCCGGATTCATGGCAACCTTGCCGGAAATGTGGCGACCTTGCCGGGTTTGTGGCGACGATGCCGGATATCTGGCGACCGTGCCGAAATGTTGCGACCTTGCCGGATATTTTGCAACCTTGCCGGATGTATGGCGGCCTTGCCGGAAATATGGCGACCTTGCCGGATTTGGGGCGACCTTGCCGGATTTATGGCGACCTTGCCGGAAATGTGGCTTCCTTGCGGATTTGTGGCGACCTTGCCGGATTTATGGCGACATTCCCGGATTAATGGCGACCTTGCCGGTAATGTGGTGACCTTGCTTGAAATGTGGCGACCCTGCTGGATTTGTGGCGACGTTGCCGGGTTTATGGCGACCTTGCCGGAAATGTGGCGACCTTGCCGGATTTGTGGCGACCTTGCCGGATTTATGGCGATCTTGCCCGGAATGTGACGACCTTGCCGGATTAATGGCGACATTCCCGGATTAATGCCGACCTTGCCGTAAATGTGGAGACCTTGCCGGATTTGTGGCGACCTTGCCGGATTTATGGCGACCTTGCCTGAAATGTGGCGACCTTGACGGATTTGTGGCGACCTTGCCGGATTTATGACGACCTTGCCGGGGTTGTGGCGACCTTGCCGGATTTATGGCGTCCTAGCCAGATTTATGGCGACCGTGCCGGAAATAAGGCGACCTTGCCGGAGTTATGGCGACTTTGCAGATTTATGGCGACCTTGCCGAAATGACGGATATCTGGCGACCGTGCCGAAATGTTGCGACTTTGCCGGATATTTTGCAACCTTGCCGGATGTATGGCGGCCTTGCCGGAAATATGGCGACCTTGCCGGATTTGGGGCGACCTTGCCGGATTTATGGCGACCTTGCCGGAAATATTGCGACCTTGCCGGATTTGCGGCGACCTTGCCGGATATATGGCGACCTAGCCTGAAATATAGCAACCATGCCAGATTTGTGGCGACCTTGCCCCATTTGTGGCGACCTTGCCGGATTTATGGTGACCTTGCCGGAAATATGGCGACCTTGCAGGAAATGTGGCGACCTTGCCGGATTTGACACCACCTTGCCGGATTAATGTAGATTTTGCCGGAAATGTGGCGACCTTGCCGGATTTGTGGCGACGGTGCCGGATTTCTGGCGACCGTGCCGAAATGTTGCGACCTTGCCGGATATTTTGGAACCTTGCAGGATGTATGGCGGCCTTGCCGGAAATATGGCGACCTTGCCGGATTTGGGGCGACCTTGCCGGATTTATGCCTACCTTGCCGGAAATATTGCGACCTTGCCGGATTTGTGGCGACCTTGCCGGATTTATGGCGACCTAGCCGGAAATATAGCAAACGTGCCAGATTTGTGGCGACCTTGCCGGATTTGTGGCGACCTTGCCGGATTTATGGCGACCTTGCCGGAAATATGGCGACCTTGCCGCATTTGTGGCGACCTTGCCGGATTTATGGTGACCTTGCCGGAAATATGGCGACCTTGCCGGAAATGTGGCGACCTTGCCGGATTTGACGCCTCCTTGCCGGATTAATGTAGACTTTGCCGGAAAAATGGCGACCTTGCCGGATTTGAGGCAAACTTGCCGGATTTATGGCGACCTTGTCGGCAATATGGCGACCATGCCCGATTTGTGGCGACCTTGCCGGATTTATGGCGACCTCGCCGGATTTATGGCGACCTTGCCGGATTTGTGGCTACGTTGCCGCATTGTTGGCGACCTCGCCGGGAATATGGCGACCTTGCCGGATTTGTGGCGACCTTGCCGAATTTATGGCGACCTTGACGGAAATATGGCGACCTTGCCGTATTTGTGGCGACCTCGCCGGAAATATGGCGACCTTGCCGGATTTATGGTGACCTCTTCGGAAATATGGCGACCTTGCCGGATTTATGGCGACCTTGCCGCATTTTTGGCGACCTTCCCGGATTTCTGGTGACCTTGCCGGAAATATGGCGAAATTGCCGGATATGTGGCGAGCTTGCCGGATTTGTGGCGACCTTGCCGGATTTATGGCGACCTTGCCGGGAATGTGGCCACCTTGTCGGATTTATGGCGACATTCCCGTATTAATGGCGGCCTTGCCGAAATTGTGGCGACCTTGCCGGATTTATAGCGACATTCCCGGATTAATGTCGACCTTGCCGGAGATGTGGCGACCTTGCCGGATTTGTGGCGACCTTGCCGGATTTATGGCGACCTTGCCGGAATTGTGGCGACCTTGCCTTATTTGTGGCGACCTTGCCGGATTTATGGCGACCTTGCCGCAAATGTGGGGACGTTGCCGGATTTGTGGCGAACTTGCCGGATTTATGGCGACCTTGTGGGATTTGCGGCGACCTTGCCGGATTTATGGCGACCTTGCCGGAAATGTGGCGACCTTACCGGATTTGTGGCGACGATGCCGGATTTGTGGCGACCTTGCCGGATTTATGGCGACCTTGCCGGAAATATGGCGACCTTGCCGCATTTGTGGCGACCTTGCCGGATTTATGGTGACCTTGCCGGAAATATGGCGACCTTGCCGGAAATGTGGCGACCTTGTCGGATTTGACGCCACCTTGCCGGATTAATGTAGATTTTGCTGGAAATATGGCGACCTTGCCGGATTTGAGGCAAACTTGCCGGATTTATGGCGACCTTGTCGGCAATATGGCGACCTTGCCCGATTTGTGGCGACCTTGCCGGATTTATGGCGACCTTGCCGGAAATATGGCGACCTTGTCGGATTTGTGGCGACCTTGCCGAATTTATGGCGACCTTGACGGAAATATGGCGACCTTGCCGGATTGTGGCAACCTTGCCGGAAATATGGCGACCTTGCCGGATTTATGGCGTCCTAG
The DNA here is from genome assembly GCA_038087875.1 of Malacoraja senta. Lineage (NCBI taxonomy): Eukaryota > Metazoa > Chordata > Chondrichthyes > Rajiformes > Rajidae > Malacoraja > Malacoraja senta. Next base: position 362,824 of record JAXLNO010003307.1, read on the forward strand.
CCGGATTTATGTGGATCGTGCCGGAAATACGGCGACCTTGCCGGAGTTATGGCGACTTTGAAGATTTATGGCGACCTTACCGGATTTATGGCGACTTTGCCGGATTTATGGTGACCTCGTCGGAAATATGGCGACCTCGCCGGATTTATGGCCACCTTGCCGGAAATATGGCGACCTTGCCGGATTTATGGCGACCTTGCCGCATTATTGGCGACCTTGCCGGATTTCTGGTGACCTTGCCGGAAATATGGCGATATTGCCGGATACGTGGCGAGCTTGCCGGATTTGTGGCGACCTTGCCGGATTTATGGCGACCTTGCCGGGGATGTGGCGACCTTGCCGCATTTGTGGCGACCTTGCTGGATTTGTGGCGACCTTGCCGGATTAATGGCGACCTTGCCGGAAATGTGGCGACCTTGCCGGATTTGTGGCGACCTTGCCGGAAAATTGGCGGCCTCGCCGGATTTATGGCGACCTCGCCGGATTTATGGCGACCTTGCCGGATTTGTGGCGACGTTGCCGGATGGTTGGCGACCTCGCCGGGAATATGGCGACCTTGCCGGATTTGTGGCGGCCTTGCCGAATTTATGGCGACCTTGACGGAAATATGGCGACCTTGCCGGATTTGTGGCAACCTTGCTGGAAATATGGCGACCTTGCCGGATTTATGGCGTCCTAGCCGGATTTATGTCGACCGTGCCGGAAATACGGCGACCTTACCGGAGTTATGGCGACTTTGCAGATTTATGGCGACCTTGCCGGATTTATGGCGACTTTGCCGGTAAAATGTCGACCTCGCCGGAATTATGGCGACCTTGCCGGATTTATGGTGACCTCGTCGGAAATATGGCGACCTCGCCGGATTTATGGCGACCTTGCCGGAAATATGGCGACCTTGCCGGATTTATGGCGACCTTGCCGCATTTTTGGCGACCTTGCCGGATTTCTGGTGACCTTGCCGGAAATATGGCGCCATTGCCGGATATGTGGCGAGCTTGCCGGATTTGTGGCGACCTTGCCGCAAATGTGGCGACGTTGGCGGATTTGTGGCGAACTTGCCGGATTTATGGCGACCTTGTGGGATTTGTGGCGACCTTGCCGGATTTATGGCGACCTTGCCGGAAATGTGGGGACCTTGCCGGATTCATGGCGACCTTGCCGGAAATGTGGCGACCTTACCGGATTTGTGGCGACGATGCCGGATTTTGTGCGCCCTTGCCGTAAATGTGGCGATCTTTCCAGATTTGTGGCGACCTTGCCGGATTTATGGCGACCTTGTGGGATTTGTGGCGACCTTGCCGGATTTATGGCGACTTGCCGGATTTGTGGCGACCTTGCCGTACTATGGCGACCTTGCCGGAAATGGGGTGACCTTGCCGGTTTTGACGCGTCCTTGCCGGACTTGTGGCGACCTTGCCGGATTCATGGCGACCTTGCCGGAAATGTGGCGACCTTGCCAGATTTGTGGCCACGATGCCGGATTTCTGGCGACCGTGCCGAAATGTTGCGACCTTGCCGGATATTTTGCAACCTTGCCGGATGTATAGCGGACTTGCCGGAAATATGGCGACCTTGCCGGATTTGGGGCGACCTTGCCGGATTTATGGCGACCTTGCCGGAAATATTGCGACCTTGCCAGATTTGTGGCGACCTTGCCGGATTTGTGGCGGCCTTGCCAATTTATGGCGACCTTGACGGAAATATGGCGACCTTGCCGGATTTCTGGCAACCTTGCTGGAAATATGGCGACCTTGCCGGATTTATGGCGTCCTAGCCGGATTTATGTCGACCGTGCCGGAAATACGGCGACCTTACCGGAGTTATGGCGACTTTGCAGATTTATGGCGACCTTGCCGGAATTATGGCGACTTTGCCGGTAAAATGTCGACCTCGCCGGAATTATGGCGACCTTGCCGGATTTATGGTGACCTCGTCGGAAATATGGCGACCTCGCCGGATTTATGGCGACCTTGCCGGAAATATGGCGACCTTGCCGGATTTATGGCGACCTTGTCTCATTTTTGGCGACCTTGCCGGATTTCTGGTGACCTTGCCGGAAATATGGCGCCATTGCCGGATATGTGGCGAGCTTGCCGGATTTGTGGCGACCTTGCCGCAAATGTGGCGACGTTGGCGGATTTGTGGCGAACTTGCCGGATTTATGGCGACCTTGTGGGATTTGTGGCGAACTTGCCGGATTTATGGCGACCTTACCGGAAATGTGGCGACCTTGCCGGATTCATGGCGACCTTGCCGGACATGTGGCGACCTTACCGGATTTGTGGCGACGATGCCGGATTTTGTGCGACCTTCCGCAAATGTGGCGATCTTGCCAGATTTGTGGCGACCTTGCCGGCTTTATGGCGACGTTGTGGGATTTGTGGAGACCTTGCCGGATTTATGGCGACCTTGCCGGATTTGTGGCGATCTTGCCGTACTATGGCGACCTTGCCGGAAATGGGGCGACCTTGCCGGTTTTGACGCGTCCTTGCCGGACTTGTGGCGACCTTGCCGGATTCATGGCGACCTTGCCGGAAATGTGGCGACCTTGCCAGATTTGTGGCGACGATGCCGGATTTCTGGCGACCGTGCCGAAATGTTGCGACCTTGCCGGATACTTTGCAACCTTGCCGGATATATGGCGGACTTGCCGGAAATATGGCGACCTTGCCGGATTTGGGGCGACCTTGCCGGATTTATGGCGACATTGCCGGAAATATTGCGACCTTGCCGGATTTGTGGCGACCTTGCCGGATTTATGGCGACCTAGCCGGAAATATAGCAATCGTGCCAGATTTGTGGCGACCTTGCCGCATTTGTGGCGACCTTGCCGGATTTATGGTGACCTTGCCGGATCTATGGCGACCTTGCCGGAAATGGTGCGACCTTGCCGGTTTTGACGCGTCCTTGCCGGACTTGTCGCGACCTTGCCGGATTCATGGCGACCTTGTCGGAAATGTGGCGACCTTGCCGGATTTGTGGCGACGATGCCGGATTTCTGGCGACCGTGCCGAAATGTTGCGACCTTGCCGGATATTTTGCAACCTTGCCGGATGTATGGCGGACTTGCCGGAAATATGGCGACCTTGCCGGATTCATGGCGACCTTGCCGGAAATGTGGCGACCTTGCCAGATTTGTGGCGACGATGCCGGATTTCTGGCGACCGTGCCGAAATGTTGCGACCTTGCCGGATACTTCGCAACCTTGCCGGATGTATGGCGGACTTGCCGGAAATATGGCGACCTTGCCGGATTTGGGGCGACCTTGCCGGATTTATGGCGACCTTGCCGGAAATATTGCGACCTTGCCGGATTTGTGGCGACCTTGCCGGATTTATGGCGACCTAGCCGGAAATATAGCAATCGTGCCAGATTTGTGGCGACCTTGCCGCATTTGTGGCGACCTTGCCGGATTTATGGTGACCTTGCCGGATCTATGGCGACCTTGCCGGAAATGGTGCGACCTTGCCGGTTTTGACGCGTCCTTGCCGGACTTGTGGCGACCTTGCCGGATTCATGGCGACCTTGTCGGAAATGTGGCGACCTTGCCGGATTTGTGGCGACGATGCCGGATTTCTGGCGACCGTGCCGAAATGTTGCGACCTTGCCGGATATTTTGCAACCTTGCCGGATGTATGGCGGACTTGCCGGAAATATGGCGACCTTGCCGGATTTGGGGCGACCTTGCCGGATTTATGGCGACCTTGCCGGAAATATTGCGACCTTGCCGGATTTGTGGCGACCTTGCGGGATTTATGGCGACCTAGCCGGAAATATAGCAATCGTGCCAGATTTGTGGCTACCTTGCCGCATTTGTGGCGACCTTGTCGGATTTATGGTGACCTTGCCGGAAATATGGCGACCTTGCCGCAAATGTGGCGACCTTGCCGGATTTGACACCACCTTGCCGGATTAATGTAGATTTTGCCGGAAATGTGGCGACTTTGCCGGATTTGTGGCGACGATGCCGGATTTCTGGCGACCGTGCCGAAATGTTGCGACCTTGCCGGATATTTTGCAACATTGCCGGATGTATGGCGGCCTTGCCGGAAATATGGCGACCTTGCCGCATTTGGGGCGACCTTGCCGGATTTATGCCGACCTTGCCGGAAATATTGCGACCTCGCCGGATTTGTGGCGGCCTTGCCGGATTTATGGCGACCTAGCCGGAAATATAGCAACCGTGCCAGATTTGTGGCGACTTTGCCGGATTTGTGGCGACCTTGCCGGATTTATGGCGACCTAGCCGGAAATATAGCAATCGTGCCAGATTTGTGGCGACCTTGCCGCATTTGTGGCGACCTTGCCGGATTTATGGTGACCTTGCCGGATCTATGGCGACCTTGCCGGAAATGGGGCGACATTGCCGGTTTTGACGCGTCCTTGCCGGACTTGTGGCGACCTTGCCAGATTCATGGCGACCTTGTCGGAAATGTGGCGACCTTGCCGGATTTGTGGCGACGATGCCGGATTTCTGGCGACCGTGCTGAAATGTTGCGACCTTGCCGGATATTTTGCAACCTTGCCGGATGTATGGCGACCTTGTCGGCAATATGGCGACCTTGCCCGATTTGTGGCGACCTTGCCGGATTTATGGCGACCTTGCCGGAAATATGGCGACCTTGCCGGATTTGTGGCGACCTTGCCGAATTCATGGCGACCTTGACGGAAATATGGCGACCTTGCCGGATTGTGGCAACCTTGCCGGAAATATGGCGACCTTGCCGGATTTATGGCGTCCTAGCCGGATTTATGTCGACCGTGCCGGAAATACGGCGACCTTGCCGGAGTTATGGCGACTTTGCAGATTTATGGCGACCTTGCCGGATTTATGGCGACTTTGCCGGATTTATGGTGACCTCGTCGGAAATATGGCGACCTCGCCGGATTTATGGCGACCTTGCCGGAAATATGGCCACCTTGCCGGATTTATGGCGACCTTGCCGCATTATTGGCGACCTTGCCGGATTTCTGGTGACCTTGCCGGAAATATGGCGACATTGCCGGATATGTGGCGAGCTTGCCGGATGTGTGGCGACATTGCCGGATTTATGGTGACTTTGCCGGGGATGTGGCGACCTTGCCGCATTTGTGGCGACCTTGCTGGATTTGTGGCGACCTTGCCAGAGTAATGGCGACCTTGCCGGAAATGTGGCGACCTTGTCGGATTTGTGGCGACCTTGCCGGAAAAATGGCGGCCTCGCCGGATTTATGGCGACCTTGCGGGATATGTGGCGACCTTGCCGGATTTATGGCGACCTCGCCGGATGTATGGCGACCTTGCCGGATTTGTGGCGACGTTGACGAATTGTTGGCGACTTCGCAGGGAATGTAGCGATCTTGCCGGATATGTGGCGACCTTGCCGGATTTATGGCGACCTCGATGGAAATGTTGCGATCTTGCCGGATTTTTGGCGACTTTGCCGGATGTATGGCGACCTCGCCGGAAATGTGGCGACCTTGCCTGGTTTGTGGCGACCTTGTCGGATTTGACGCGACCTTGCCGGAAATACGGCAGCTTGCCGGATTTGTGGCGACCTTGCCGGATTTATGGCGACCTAGCCGGAAATATAGCAACCGTGCCAGATTTGTCGGAAATATTGCGACCTTGCCGGATTTGTGGCGACCTTGCCGGATTTATGGCGACCTAGCCGGAAATATAGCAACCGTGCCAGATTTGTGGCGACCTTGCCGCATTTGTGGCGACTTTGCCGGATTTATGGTGACATTGCCGGAAATATGCCGACCTTGCCGGAAATGTGGCGACCTTGCCGGATTTGACACCACCTTGCCGGATTAATGTAGATTTTGCCGGAAATGTGGCGACCTTGCCGGCGACGATGCCGGATTTCTGGCGACCGTGTCGAAATGTTGCGACCTTGCCGGATATTTTGCAACCTTGCAGGATGTATGGCGGCCTTGCCGGAAATATGGCGACCTTGCCGGATTTCGGGCGACCTTGCCGGATTTATGCCGACCTTGCCGGAAATATTGCGACCTTGCCGGATTTGTGGCGACCTTGCCGGATTTATGGCGACCTAGCCGGAAATATAGCAATCGTGCCAGAATTGTGGCGACCTTGCCGGATTTGTGGCGACCTTGCCGGATTTATGGCGACCTTGCCGGAAATATGGCGACCTTGCCGCATTTGTGGCGACCTTGCCGGATTTATGGTGACCTTGCCGGAAATATGGCGACCTTGCCGGAAATGTGGCGACCATGCCGGATTTGACGCCACCTTGCCGGATTAATGGCGACCTTGACGGGAATATGGCGACCTTGCCGGATTGTGGCAACCTTGCCGGAAATATGGCGACCTTGCCGGATTTATGGCGTCCTAGCCGGATTTATGTCGACCGTGCCGGAAATGTGGCGACCTTGCCGGATTTGACGCCACCTTGCCGGATTAATGTAGATTTTGCCGGAAATATGGCGACCGTGCCGGATTTGAGGCAAACTTGCCGGATTTATGGCGACCTTGTCGGCAATATGGCGACCTTGCCCGATTAGTGGCGACCTTGCCCGATTTATGGCGACCTTGACGGAAATATGTCGACCTTGCCGGATTTATGGCGTCCTAGCCGCATTTATGTCGACCGTGCCGGAAATACGGCGACCTTGCCGGAGTTATGGCGACTTTGCAGATTTATGGCGACCTTGCCGCATTTATGGCCTGGTTTGTGGCGACCTTGCCGGATTTATGGCGACCTTGTCGGAAATGTGGCGACCTTGCCGGATTTGTGGCGACCTTATCGGATTTATGGCGGCCTTGCCGGCAATATGGCGACCTTGCCGGATTTGGGGCGACCTTGCCGGATTTATGGCGACCTTGCCGCATTATTGGCGACATTGCCGGTTTTCTGGTGACCTTGCCGGAAATATGGCGACATTGCCGGATATGTGGCGAGCTTGCCGGATTTGTGGCGACCTTCCCGGATTTATGGCGACCTTGCCGGGGATGTGGCGACCTTGCCGCATTTGTGAAGACCTTTCTGGATTTGTGGCGACCTTGCCGGATTAATGGCGACCTTGCCTGAAATGTGGCGACCTTGCCGGATTTGTGGCGACCTTGCCGGAAAAATGGCGGCCTCGCCGGATTTATGGCGACCTTGCGGGATATGTGGCGACCTTGCCGGATTTATGGCGACCTCGCCGGATGTATGGCGACCTTGCCGGATTTGTGGCGACGTTGACGGATTGTTGGCGACTTCGCAGGGAATGTAGCGATCTTGCCGGATATGTGGCGACCTTGCCGGATTTATGGCGACCTCGATGGAAATGTTGCGATCTTGCCGGATTTTTGGCGACTTTGCCGGATGTATGGCGACCTCGCCGGAAATGTGGCGACCTTGCCTGGTTTGTGGCGACCTTGTCGGATTTGACGCGACCTTGCCGGAAATACGGCAGCTTGCCGGATTTGTGGCGACCTTGCCGGATTTATGGCGACCTAGCCGGAAATATAGCAACCGTGCCAGATTTGTCGGAAATATTGCGACCTTGCCGGATTTGTGGCGACCTTGCCGGATTTATGGCGACCTAGCCGGAAATATAGCAACCGTGCCAGATTTGTGGCGACCTTGCCGCATTTGTGGCGACTTTGCCGGATTTATGGTGACATTGCCGGAAATATGCCGACCTTGCCGGAAATGTGGCGACCTTGCCGGATTTGACACCACCTTGCCGGATTAATGTAGATTTTGCCGGAAATGTGGCGACCTTGCCGGCGACGATGCCGGATTTCTGGCGACCGTGTCGAAATGTTGCGACCTTGCCGGATATTTTGCAACCTTGCAGGATGTATGGCGGCCTTGCCGGAAATATGGCGACCTTGCCGGATTTCGGGCGACCTTGCCGGATTTATGCCGACCTTGCCGGAAATATTGCGACCTTGCCGGATTTGTGGCGACCTTGCCGGATTTATGGCGACCTAGCCGGAAATATAGCAATCGTGCCAGAATTGTGGCGACCTTGCCGGATTTGTGGCGACCTTGCCGGATTTATGGCGACCTTGCCGGAAATATGGCGACCTTGCCGCATTTGTGGCGACCTTGCCGGATTTATGGTGACCTTGCCGGAAATATGGCGACCTTGCCGGAAATGTGGCGACCATGCCGGATTTGACGCCACCTTGCCGGATTAATGGCGACCTTGACGGGAATATGGCGACCTTGCCGGATTGTGGCAACCTTGCCGGAAATATGGCGACCTTGCCGGATTTATGGCGTCCTAGCCGGATTTATGTCGACCGTGCCGGAAATGTGGCGACCTTGCCGGATTTGACGCCACCTTGCCGGATTAATGTAGATTTTGCCGGAAATATGGCGACCGTGCCGGATTTGAGGCAAACTTGCCGGATTTATGGCGACCTTGTCGGCAATATGGCGACCTTGCCCGATTAGTGGCGACCTTGCCCGATTTATGGCGACCTTGACGGAAATATGTCGACCTTGCCGGATTTATGGCGTCCTAGCCGCATTTATGTCGACCGTGCCGGAAATACGGCGACCTTGCCGGAGTTATGGCGACTTTGCAGATTTATGGCGACCTTGCCGCATTGATGGCCTGGTTTGTGGCGACCTTGCCGGATTTATGGCGACCTTGTCGGAAATGTGGCGACCTTGCCGGATTTGTGGCGACCTTATCGGATTTATGGCGGCCTTGCCGGCAATATGGCGACCTTGCCGGATTTGGGGCGACCTTGCCGGATTTATGGCGACCTTGCCGCATTATTGGCGACCTTGCCGGTTTTCTGGTGACCTTGCCGGAAATATGGCGACATTGCCGGATATGTGGCGAGCTTGCCGGATTTGTGGCGACCTTCCCGGATTTATGGCGACCTTGCCGGGGATGTGGCGACCTTGCCGCATTTGTGGCGACCTTTCTGGATTTGTGGCGACCTTGCCGGATTAATGGCGACCTTGCCTGAAATGTGGCGACCTTGCCGGATTTGTGGCGACCTTGCCGGAAAAATGGCGGCCTCGCCGGGTTTATGGCGACCTTGCGAGATATGTGGCGACCTTGCCGGATTTATGGCGACCTCGCCGGTCTTATGGCGACCTTGCCGGATTTGTGGCGACGTTGCCGGACTGTTGGCGACCTCGCCGGGAATGTAGCGATCTTGCCGGATATGTGGCGACCTTGCCGGATTTATGGCGACCTCGACGGAAATGTTGCGATCTTGCCGGATTTTTGGCGACTTTGCCGGATGTATGGCGACCTCGCCGGAAATGTGGCCACCTTGCCTGGTTTGTGGCGACCTTGCCGGATTTATGGCGACCTTGCCGGAAATGTGGCGACCTTGCCTGATTTGTGGCGACCTTATCGGATTTATGGCGACCTTGCCGGCAATATGGCGACCTTGCCGGATTTGGGGCGACCTTGCCGGATTTATGGCGACCTTGCCGGGAATATTGCGACCTTGCAGGATATGTGGCGACCTTGCCGGATTTATGGCGACCTAGCCGGAAATATGGCAACCTTGCCGGAAATGTGGCGACCCTGCCGCATTTGTGGCGACCTTGCTGGATTTGTGGCGACATTGCCGGATTTATGGCGACCTTGCCGGAAATGTGGCGACCTTGCCGCATTTGTGGCGACCTTGCTGGATTTGCAGCGACCTTGCCTGATTTATGGCGACCTTGCCGGGAATGTGGCGACCTTGGCGGATTTATGGCGACATTCCCGGATTAATGGCGACCTTGCCGGAAATGTGGCGACCTTGCCGGACTTGTGGCGACCTTGCCCGATTTATGGCGACCTTGCCTGAAATGTGGCGACCTTGACGGATTTGTGGCGACCTTTGACGGACTTATGGCGACCTTTGCCGGGGATGTGGCTACCTTGCCGGATTTGTGGCGACCTTGCCGGATTTATGGCGACCTTGTGGGATTTGTGCCGACTTTGCCGGATTTATGGCGACCTTGCCGGACATGTGGCGACCTTGCCGGACTTGTGGCGACCATGCCGGATTTGTGGCGACGATGCCGGATTTCTGGCGACCTTGCCGAAATGTTGTGACCTTGCCGGAATTGTGGCGACTTTGCCGGATCTATGGCGACCTTGCCGGAAAAGTGGCGACCTTGTCGGATTTGACGCGACCTTGCCGGAAATACGGCGACCATGCCGGATTTGTGGCGACCTTGCCGGATTTATGGCGACCTAGCCGGAAATATAGCAACCGTGCCAGATTTGTCGGAAATATTGCGACCTTGCCGGATTTGTTGCGACCTTGCCGGATTTATGGCGACCTTGCCGGGAATGTGGCGACTTTGGCGGATTTATGGCGACATTCCCGGATTAATGGCGACCTTGCCGGAAATGTGGCGACCTTGCCGGACTTGTGGCGACCTTGCCCGATTTATGGCGACCTTGCCTGAAATGTGGCGACCTTGACGGATTTGTGGCGACCTTGACGGAATTATGGCGACCTTTGCCGGGGATGTGGCGACCTTGGCGGATTTGTGGCGACCTTGCCGGATTTATGGCGACCTTGTGGGATTTGTGCCGACCTTGCCGGATTTATGGCGACCTTGCCGGACATGTGGCGACCTTGCCGGACTTGTGGCGACCATGCCGGATTTGTGGCGACGATGCCGGATTTCTGGCGACCTTGCCGAAATGTTGCGACCTTGCCGGAATTGTGGCGACCTTGCCGGATCTATGGCGACCTTGCCGGAAAAGTGGCGACCTTGTCGGATTTGACGCGACCTTGCCGGAAATATGGCGACCTTGCCGGATTTATGGCGTTCTAGCCGGATTTATGGCGACCGTGCCGGAAATACGGCGACCTTGCCGGAGTTATGGCGACTTTGCAAATTTATGGCAAACTTGTCGGATTTATGGCGACTTTGCCGGAGATATGGCGACAGCGCCGGAATTATGGCGACCATGCCTGATTTATGGCGACCTCGCCGGAAGTATGGCGACCTCGCTGGATTTATGGCGACATTGTCGTAAATATGGCGACCTTGCCCGATTTATGGCGACCTTGCCGCATTTGTGGCGACCTTGCCGGAAATGTGGCGACCTTGCCGGATTTGTGGCGACCTTGCCGGGTTTATGGCGACCTTGCCGGGAATGTGGCGACCTTGCCGGATTTATGGCGACATTCCCGGATTAATGGCGACCTTGCCGTAAATGTGGCGACCTTGCCGGAAATGTGGCGACCCTGTTGGATTTGTGGCGACCCTGTTGGATTTGTGGCGACCTTGCCGGATTTATGGCGACCTTGCCGGAAATGTGGCGACCTTGCCGGATTTGTGGCGACCTTGCCGGATTTGTGGCGACCTTGCCGGATCTATGGCGACCTTGCCGGAAATGGGGCGACCTTGCCTGATTTGACGCGTCCTTGCCGGACTTGTGGCGACCTTGCCGGATTCATGGCGACCTTGCCGGAAAAGTGGCGACCTTGCCGGATTTGTGGCGACGATGCCGGATTTCTGGCGACCGTGCCGAAATGTTGCGACCTTGCCGGATATTTTGCAACCTTGCCGGATGTATGGCGGCCTTGCCGGAAATATGGCGACCTTGCCGGATTTGGGGTGACCTTGCCGGATTTATGCCGACCTTGCCGGAAATATTGCGACCTTGCCGGATTTGTGGCGACCTTGGCGGATTTATGGCGACCTAGCCGGAAATATAGCAACCGTGCCAGATTTGTGGCGACCTTGCCGGATTTATGGCGACCTTGCCGGATTTATGGTGACCTTGCCGGAAATATGGCGACCTTGCCGGAAATGTGGCGTCCTTGCCGGATTTGACGCCACCTTGCCGGATAATATAGATTTTGCCGGAAATATGGCGACCTTGCCGGATTTGAGGCAAACTTGCCGGATTTATGGCGAGCTTGTCGGCAATATGGCGACCTTGACCGATTTGTGGCGACCTTGCCGGATTTATGGCGACCTCGACGGAAATGTTGCAATTTGCCGGATTTTTGGCGACTTTGCCGGATGTATGACGACCTTGCCGGAAATATGGCGACCTTGTCGGGTTTGTGGCGACCTTGCCGGATTTATGGCGACCTTGCCGGAAATATTGCGACCTTGCCGGATTCGTGGCGACCTTGCCGGATTTATGGCGACCTAGCCGGAAATATGGCAACCGTGCCGGATTTGTGGCGACTTTGCCGGATTTGTGGCGACCTTACCGGATTTATGGCGACCTTGCCGTAAATATGGCGACCTTGTTGCATTTGTGGCGACCTTGCCGGATTTCTGGTGACCTTGCCGGAAATATGGCGACCTTGCCGGAAATATGGCGAACTTGCCGGATTTGACGCCACCTTGCCGGATTAATGTCGATTTTTCCGGAAATATGGCTACCTTGCCGGATTTGAGGCAAACTTGCCGGATTTATGGCGACCTTTTCGGAAATATGGCGACCTTGCCCGATTTGTGGCGACCTTGCCGCATTTATGGCGACCTTGCCGGAAATATGTCGACCTTGCCGGATTTGTGGCGACCTTGCCGAATTTATGGCGACCTTGACGGAAATATGGCGACCTTTCCGGATTTGTGGCAACCTTGCCGGAAATATGGCGACCTTGCCGGATTTATGGCGTCCTAGCCGGATTTATGTCGACCGTGCCGGAAATACGGCGACCTTGCCGGAGTTATGGCGACTTTGCAGATTTATGGCGACCTTGCCGGATTTATGGCGACTTTTCCGGAAAGATGGCGAGCTCGCCGGGATTATGGCGACCTTGCCGGATTTATGGTGACCTCGTCGGAAATATGGCGACCTCGCCGGATTTATGGCGACTTGCCGGAAGTATGGCGAGCATGCCGGATTTATGGCGACCTTGCCGCATTTTGGCGACCTTACCGGATTTATGGTGACCTTGCCGGAAATATGGCGACATTGCGGGATATGTGGCGATCTTGCCGGATTTGTGGCGACCTTGTCGGAAATATGGCGACCTTTTCGGATTTGTGGCGACCTTGCAGGATTTAAGGCGACCTTGCCGGAAATATGGCGACGTTGCCGGATTTGTGGCGACCTTGCCGGATTGTTGTCGACTTCGCCGGGAATGTAGTGACCTTGCCGGATATGTGGCGACCTTGCCGCATTTATGGCGACCTCGACGGAAATGTTGCGATTTGCCGGATGTTTGGCGACTTTGCCGGATGTATGATGACCTTGCCGGATATATGGCGACCTTGCCGGATTTGGGGCGACCTTGCCGGATTTATGGCGACCTTGCCGGAAATATTGCGACCTTGCCGGATTTGTGGCGACCTTGCCGGATTTATGGCGACCTAGCCGGAAATATGGCAACCGTGCCGGATTTGTGGCGACTTTGCCGGATTTGTGGCGACCTTGCCGGATTTATGGCGACCTTGTCGGAAATATGGCGACCTTGCCCGATTTGTGGCGACCTTGCCGGATTTATAGCAACCTTGCCGGAAATATGGCGACCTTGCCGGATTTATGGCGTCCTAGCCGGATTTATGTCGACCGTGCCGGAAATACGGCGACCTTGCCTGAGTTATGGCGACTTTGCAGATTTATGGCGACCTTGCCGGATTTATGGCGACTTTGCCGGAAAGATGGCGACCTCGCCAGAATTATGGCGACCTTGCCGGAAATATGGTGACCTTGCTGGATTTATGGCGACCTTGCCGCATTTTTGGCGACCTTACCGGATTTATGGTAACCTTGCCGGAAATATGGCGACATTGCCGGATATGTGGCGAGCTTGCCGGATTTGTGGCGACCTTGCCGGATTTATGGCGACTTTGCCGGGTATGTGGCGGCCTTGCCGCATTTGTGGCGACCTTGCCGGATTAATGGCGACCTTGCCGGAAATGTGGCGACCTTGCCGGATTTGAGGCGACCTTGTCAAAATTTATGGCGACCTTGCCCGGAATGTGGCGGCATTGCCGGATTTAGGGCGACATTCCCAGATTAATGGCGACCTTGCCGGAAATGTGTCGACCTTGCCGGATTTGTGGCGACCTTGCCGGATTTATGCCGATCTTGCCTGAAATGTGGCGACCTCGACGGATTTGTGGCGACCTTGCCGGATTTATGGCAACCTTGCCGGAGATGTGGCGACTTTGGCGGATTTGTGGCAACCTTGCCGGATTTATGGCGACCTTGCCGAAATTGTGGCGACCTTGCCGTATTTGTGGCGACCTTGCCGGATTTATGGCGACCTTGCCGCAAATGTGGCGACCTTGCCGGATTTGTGGCGACCTTGCCGGATGTATGGCGACCTTGTGGGATTTGTGGCGACCTTGCCGGATCTATGGCGACCTTGCCGGATTTGACGCGACCTTGCCGAATTTATGGCTACCTTGATTGAAAGTGGCAACCTTGCCGGATTTGACGCACCTTGCCGGATTTATGGCGACTTTGCCGGAAATATGGCTACGTTGCCGGATTTGAGGAAAACTTGCCGGATTTATGGCGACCTTGTCGGAAATATGGCGACCTTTTCGGATTTGTGGCGACCTTGCAGGATTTATGGCGACCTTGCCGGAAATATGGCGACCTTAACGGATTTGTGGCGACCTTGCCGGATTGTTGTCGACCTCACCGGGAATGTAGTGACCTTGCCGGATTTGTGGCGACCTTGCCGCATTTATGGCGACCTCGACGGAAATGTTGCGATTTGCCGTATATTTGGCGACTTTGCCGGATGTATGACGACCTTGCCGGAAATATGGCGACCTTGCCGGATTTGTGGCGCCCTTGCCGGATTTATGGCGACCTAGCCGGAAATATGGCAACCGTGCCGGATTTGTGGCGACTTTACCGGATTTGTGGCGACCTTGCCGGACTTATGGCGACCTTGCCGGAAATATGGCGACCTTGTCGCATTTAAGGCGACCTTGCCGGATATATGGTGACCTTGCCGGAAATATGGCGAGCTTGCCGGAAATGTGGCGACCTTGCCGGATTTGACGCCACCTTGCCGGATTAATGTCGACTTTGCCGGAAATATGGCGAACTTGCCGGATTTGAGGCAAACTTGCCGGATTTATGGCGACCTTGTCGGAAATATGGCGACCTTGCCCGATTTGTGGCCACCTTGCCGGATTTATGGCGACCTTGCCGCAAATGTGGCGACCTTGCCGGATTTGTGGCGACCTTGCCGGATGTATGGGGACCTTCTGGGATTTGTGGCGACCTTGCCGGATTTATGGCGACCTTGACGGAAATATGGCGACCTTGCCGGATTTGTGGCAACCTTGCCGGAAATATGGCGACCTTGCCGTATTTATGGCGTCCAAGGCGGATTTATGTCGACCGTGCCGGAAATACGGCGACCTTGCCGGAGTTATGGCGACTTTGCAGATTTATGGCGACCTTGCCGGATTTATGGAGACTTTGCCGGAAAGATGGCGACCTCGCCGGAATTATGGCGACCTTGCCGGATTTGTGGCGACCTTGCCGGATTGTTGTCGACCTCACCGGGAATGTAGTGACCTTGCCGGATTTGTGGCGACCTTGCCGCATTTATGGCGACCTCGACGGAAATGTTGCGATTTGCCGTATATTTGGCGACTTTGCCGGATGTATGACGACCTTGCCGGAAATATGGCGACCTTGCCGGATTTGTGGCGCCCTTGCCGGATTTATGGCGACCTAGCCGGAAATATGGCAACCGTGCCGGATTTGTGGCGACTTTACCGGATTTGTGGCGACCTTGCCGGACTTATGGCGACCTTGCCGGAAATATGGCGACCTTGTCGCATTTAAGGCGACCTTGCCGGATATATGGTGACCTTGCCGGAAATATGGCGAGCTTGCCGGAAATGTGGCGACCTTGCCGGATTTGACGCCACCTTGCCGGATTAATGTCGACTTTGCCGGAAATATGGCGAACTTGCCGGATTTGAGGCAAACTTGCCGGATTTATGGCGACCTTGTCGGAAATATGGCGACCTTGCCCGATTTGTGGCCACCTTGCCGGATTTATGGCGACCTTGCCGCAAATGTGGCGACCTTGCCGGATTTGTGGCGACCTTGCCGGATGTATGGGGACCTTCTGGGATTTGTGGCGACCTTGCCGGATTTATGGCGACCTTGACGGAAATATGGCGACCTTGCCGGATTTGTGGCAACCTTGCCGGAAATATGGCGACCTTGCCGTATTTATGGCGTCCAAGGCGGATTTATGTCGACCGTGCCGGAAATACGGCGACCTTGCCGGAGTTATGGCGACTTTGCAGATTTATGGCGACCTTGCCGGATTTATGGAGACTTTGCCGGAAAGATGGCGACCTCGCCGGAATTATGGCGACCTTGCCGGATTTGTGGCGACCTTGCCGGATTGTTGTCGACCTCACCGGGAATGTAGTGACCTTGCCGGATTTGTGGCGACCTTGCCGCATTTATGGCGACCTCGAGGGAAATGTTGCGATTTGCCGTATATTTGGCGACTTTGCCGGATGTATGACGACCTTGCCGGAAATATGGCGACCTTGCCGGATTTGTGGCGCCCTTGCCGGATTTATGGCGACCGAGCCGGGAATATGGCAACCGTGCCGGATTTGTGGCGACTTTACCGGATTTGTGGCGACCTTGCCGGACTTATGGCGACCTTGCCGGAAATATGGCGACGATGTCGCATTTAAGGCGACCTTGCCGGATATATGGTGACCTTGCCGGAAATATGGCGAGCTTGCCGGAAATGTGGCGACCTTGCCGGATTTGACGCCACCTTGCCGGATTAATGTCGACTTTGCCGGAAATATGGCGAACTTGCCGGATTTGAGGCAAACTTGCCGGATTTATGGCGACCTTGTCGGAAATATGGCGACCTTGCCCGATTTGTGGCCACCTTGCCGGATTTATGGCGACCTTGCCGCAAATGTGGCGACCTTGCCGGATTTGTGGCGACCTTGCCGGATGTATGGCGACCTTCTGGGATTTGTGGCGACCTTGCCGGATTTATGGCGACCTTGACGGAAATATGGCGACCTTGCCAGATTTGTGGCAACCTTGCCGGAAATATGACGACCTTGCCGTATTTATGGCGTCCAAGGCGGATTTATGTCGACCGTGCCGGAAATACGGCGACCTTGCCGGAGTTATGGCGACTTTGCAGATTTATGGCGACCTTGCCGGATTTATGGAGACTTTGCCGGAAAAATGGCGACCTCGCCGGAATTATGGCGACCTTGCCGGATTTATGGTGACCTTGCCGGATTTATGGCGACCTTGCCGCTTTTTTGGCGACCTTACCGGATTTATGGTGACCTTGACGGAAATATGGCGACATTGCCGGATATGTGGCGAGCTGGCCGGATTTGTGGCGACCTTGCCGGGTTTATGGCGACTTTGCCGGTGATGTGGCGACCTTGCCGCATTTGTGGCGACCTTGCTGGATTTGTGGTGACCTTGCCGGATTAATGGCGACCTTGCCGGAAATGTGGCGACCTTGCCGGATTTGTGGCGACCTTGCCAAATTTAAGGCGACCTTGCCGGGAATGTGGCGACATTGCCGGATTTATGGCAACCTTGCCGGGGATGTGGCGACCTTGCTGGATTTGTGGCGACCTTGCCGGATTTGACGCCACCTTGCCGGATTAATGTCGACTTTGCCGCAAATATGTCGACCTTGCCGGATTTGAGGCAAACTTGCCGGATTTATGGCGACCTTGTCGGAAATGTGGCGACCTTGCCCGATTTGTGGCGACCTTGCCGGAAATATGGCGACCTTGCCGGAGTTGTGGCGACCTTGCCGAATTTATGGCGACCTTGACGGAAATATGGCGACCTTGCCGGATTTGTGGCAACCTTGCCGGAAATATGGCGACCTTGCCGGATTTATGGCGTCCAAGCCGGATTTATGTCGACCGTGCCGGAAATACGGCGACCTTGCCGGAGTTATGGCGACTTTGCAGATTTATGGCGACCTTGCCGGATTTATGGCGTCGAAGCCGGATTTATGTCGACCTCGCCGTAATTATGGCGACCTTCCCGGATTTATGGTGACCTTGCCGGATTTATGGCTTCCTTGCCGCATTTTTGGCGACCTTACCGGATTTATGGTGACCTTGCCGGAAATTTGGCGACATTGCCGGATATGTGGCGAGCTTGCCGGATTTGTAGCGATCTTGCCGGATTTATGGCGACTTTGCCGGTGATGTGGCGACCTTGCCGCATTTGTGGCGACCTTGCTGGATTTGTGGCGACCTTGCCGGATTAATGGCGACCTTGCCGGAAATGTGGCGACCTTGCCGGATTTGTGGCGACCTTGCCTATTTTAAGGCGACCTTGCCGGGAATGTGGCGACATTGCCGGATTTAGGGCGATATTCCCGAATTACTGGCGACCTTGCCGGAAATGTGTCGACCTTGCCGGATTTGTGGCGACCTTGCCGGATTCATGGCGACCTTGCCTGAAATGTGGCGACCTTGACGGATTTGTGGCGACCTTACCGGATTTATGGTGACCTTGCCGGAAATATTGAGACATTGCCGGATATGTGGCGAGCTTGCCGGATTTGTGGCGACCTTGCCGGATTTGTGGCGACCTTGCCAAATTTAAGGCGACCTTGCCGGGAATGTGGCGACATTGCCGGATTTAGGGCGATATTCCCGGATTACTGGCGACCTTGCCGGAAATGTGTCGACCTTGCCGGATTTGTGGCGACCTTGCCGGATTAATGGCGACCTTGCCGGAAATGTGGCGACCTTGCCGGATTTGTGGCGACCTTGCCGGATTCATGGCGACCTTGCCTGAAATGTGGCGACCTTGACGGATTTGTGGCGACCTTGCCGGATTTCTGGCAACCTTGCCGGGGATGTGGCGACCTTGCCGGATTTGACGCAACCTTGCCGGATTAATGTCGACTTTGCCGGAAATATGTCGACCTTGCCGGATTTGAGGCAAACTTGCCGGATTTATGGCGACCTTGTCGGAAATGTGGCGACCTTGCCCGATTTGTGGCAACCTTGCCGGAAATATGGCGACCTTGCCGGATTTATGGCGTCGAAGCCGGATTTATGTCGACCTCGCCGTAATTATGGCGACCTTCCCGCATTTATGGTGACCTTGCCGGATTTATGGCTACCTTGCCGCATTTTTGGCGACTTTACCGGATTTATGGGGAGCTTGCCGGAAATTTGGCGACATTGCCGGATATGTGGCGAGCTTGCCGGATTTGTAGCGACCTTGCCGGATTTATGGCGACTTTGCCGGTGATGTGGCGACCTTGCCGCATTTGTGGCGACCTTGCTGGATTTGTGGCGACCTTGCCGGATTAATGGCGACCTTGCCGGAAATGTGGAGACCTTGCCGGATTTGTGGCGACCTTGCCAAATTTAAGGCGACCTTGCCGGGAATGTGGCGACATTGCCGGATTTAGGGCGATATTCCCGGATTACTGGCGATCTTGCCGGATTCATGGCGACCTTGCCTGAAATGTGGCGACCTTGACGGATTTGTGGCGACCTTGCCGGATTTATGGCAACCTTGCCGGGGATGTGGCGACCTTGCTGCATTTGTGGCGACCTTGCCGGATTTGACGCCACCTTGCCGAATTAATGTCGACTTTGCCGGAAATATGTCGACCTTGCCGGATTTGTAGCGACCTTGCCGGATTTATGGCGACTTTGCCGGGGATGTGGCGACCTTGCCGGATTTGTGGCAACCTTGCTGGATTTATGCCGACCTTGCCGAAATTGTGGCGACCTTGCCGGATTTATGGCGACCTTGCCGCAAATGTGGCGACCTTGCCGGATTTGTGGCGACCTTGCCGGATTTACTGCGACCTTGTGGGACTTGTGGCGACCTTGCCGGATTTATGGCGACCTTGCCGGAACTGTGGCGACCTTGCCGGACTTGTGGCGACATTGCCAGATTCATGGCGACCTTGCCGGAAATGTGGCGACCTTGCCGGATTTGTGGCGACGATGCCGGATTTCTGGCGACCTTGCCGAAATGTTGCGGCCTTGCCGGATTTGTGGCGATCTTGCCGGATCTATGGCGACCTTGCCGGAAATGTGGCGGCCTTGCCGGATTTGACGCGACCTTGCCGGACTTGTTGCGACCATGCCGGATTCATGGCGACCTTGCCGGAAATGTGGCGACCTTGCCGGATTTGTGGCGACGATGCCGGATTTCTGGCGACCTTGCCGAAATGTTGCGCCCTTGCCGGATCTATGGCGACCTTGCCGGAAATGTGGCGACCCTGCCGGATTTTCGCGACCTTGCCGAATTTATGGCTACCTTGATTGAAATGTGGCAACCTTGCCGGATTTGAGGCAAACTTGCCGGATTTATGGCGACCTTGTCGGAAATGTGGCGACCTTGCCCGATTTGTGGCAACCTTGCCGGAAATATGGCGACATTGCCGGATTTATGGCGTCGAAGCCGGATTTATGTCGACCTCGCCGTAATTATGGCGACCTTCCCGGATTTATGGTGACCTTGCCGGATTTATGGCTACCTTGCCGCATTTTTGGCGACCTTACCGGATTTATGGTGACCTTGCCGGAAATTTGGCGACATTGCCGGATATGTGGCGAGCTTGCCGGATTTGTAGCGACCTTGCCGGATTTATGGCGACTTTGCCGGTGATGTGGCGACCTTGCCGCATTTGTGGCGACCTTGCTGGATTTGTGGCGACCTTGCCGGATTAATGGCGACCTTGCCGGAAATGTGGCGACCTTGCCGGATTTGTGGCGACCTTGCCAAATTTAAGGCGACCTTGCCGGGAATGTGGCGACATTGCCGGATTTAGGGCGATATTCCCGGATTACTGGCGACCTTGCCGGAAATGAGTCGACCTTGCCGGATTTGTGGCGACCTTGCCGGATTCATGGCGACCTTGCCTGAAATGTGGCGACCTTGACGGATTTGTGGCGACCTTGCCGGATTTATGGCAAACTTGCCGGGGATGTGGCGACCTTGCTGCATTTGTGGCGACCTTGCCGGATTTGACGCCACCTTGCCGGATTAATGTCGACTTTGCCGGAAATATGTCGACCTTGCCGGATTTGAGGCAAACTTGCCGGATTTATGGCGACCTTGTCGGAAATATGTCGACCTTGCCCGATTTGTGGCGACCTTGCCGCATTTATGGCGACCTTGCCGGAAATATGGCGACCTTGCCGGATTTGTGGCGACCTTGCCGAATTTATGGCGACCTTGATGGAAATATGGCGACCTTGCCGCATTTTTGGCGACCTTACCGGATTTATGGCGACCTTGCCGGAAATGTGGCGACCTTGCCGGATTTGTGGCGACCTTGTCAAAATTTATGGCGACCTTGCCGCGAATGTGGCGACATTGCCGGATTTAGCGCCACATTCCCGGATTAATGGCGACCTTGCCGGAAATGTGTCGACCTTGCCGGATTTGTGGCGACCTTGCCGGATTTATGGCGACCTTGTCTGAAATGTGGCGACCTTGACGGATTTGTGGCGACCTTGACGGAAATATGGCGACCTTGTCGCATTTTTGGCGACCTTACCGGATTTATGGCGACCTTGCCGGAAATGAGGCGACCTTGCCGGATTTGTGGCGACCTTGTCAAAATTTATGGCGACCTTGCCGGGAATGTGGCGACATTGACGGATTTAGCGCGACATTCCCGGATTAATGGCGACCTTGTCTGAAATGTGGTGACCTTGACGGATTTGTGGCGACCTTGCCGGATTTATGGCAACCTTGCCGGGGATGTAGCGACCTTGCCGGATTTGTGGCAACCTTGCCGGATTTATGGCGACCTTGCCGAAATTGTGGCGACCTTGCCGTATTTGTGGCGACCTTGCCGGATTTATGGCGACCTTGCCGCAAATGTGGCGACCTTGCCGGATTTGTGGCGACCTTGCCGGATTTATGGCGACCTTGTGGGATTTGTGGCGACCTTGCCGGATTTATGGCGACCTTGCCGGAAATGTGGCGACCTTGCCGGACTTGTGGCGCCATTGCCAGAATCATGGCGACAATGCCGGAAATGTGGGGACCTTGCCGGATTTGTGGCGACGATGCCGGATTTCTGGCGACCTTGCCGAAATGTTGCGGCCTTGCCGGATTTGTGGCGATCTTGCCGGATCTATGGCGACCTTGCCGGAAATGTGGCGGCCTTGCCGGATTTGACGCGACCTTGCCGGACTTGTTGCGACCATGCCGGATTCATGGCGACCTTGCCGGAAATGTGGCGACCTTGCCGGATTTGTGGCGACGATGCCGGATTTCTGGCGACCTTGCCGAAATGTTGCGCCCTTGCCGGATCTATGGCGACCTTGCCGGAAATGTGGCGACCCTGCCGGATTTGACGCGAGCTTGCCGAATTTATGGCTACCTTGATTGAAATGTGGCAACCTTGCCGGATTTGACGCACCTTGCTGGATTAATGGCGACTTTGCCGGAAATATGGCTACCTTGCCGGATTTGAGGCAAACTTGCCGGATTTATGGCGACCTTGTCGGAAATATGGCGACCTTTTCGGATTTGTGGCGACCTTGCAGGATTTATGGCGACCTTGCCGGAAATATGGCGACCTTACCGGATTTGTGGCGACCTTGCCGGATTGTTGTCGACGTCGCCGGGAATGTAGTGACCTTGCCGGATTTGTGGCGACCTTGCAGCATTTATGGCGACCTCGACGGAAATGTTGCGATTTGCCGCATTTTTGGCGACTTTGCCGGATGTATGACGACCTTGCCGGAAATATGGCGACCTTGCCGGATTTGTGGCGACCTTGCCGGATTTATGGCGACCTAGCCGGAAATATGGCAACCTTGCCGAAATTGTGGCGACCTTGCCGTATTTGTGGCGACCTTGCCGGATTTATGGCGACCTTGCCGCAAATGTGGCGACCTTGCCGGATTTGTGGCGACCTTGCCGGATTTATGGCGACCTTGTGGGATTTGTGGCGACCTTGCCGGATTTATGGCGACCTTGCCGGAAATGTGGCGACCTTGCCGGACTTGTGGCGCCATTGCCAGAATCATGGCGACAATGCCGGAAATGTGGGGACCTTGCCGGATTTGTGGCGACGATGCCGGATTTCTGGCGACCTTGCCGAAATGTTGCGGCCTTGCCGGATTTGTGGCGATCTTGCCGGATCTATGGCGACCTTGCCGGAAATGTGGCGGCCTTGCCGGATTTGACGCGACCTTGCCGGACTTGTTGCGACCATGCCGGATTCATGGCGACCTTGCCGGAAATGTGGCGACCTTGCCGGATTTGTGGCGACGATGCCGGATTTCTGGCGACCTTGCCGAAATGTTGCGCCCTTGCCGGATCTATGGCGACCTTGCCGGAAATGTGGCGACCCTGCCGGATTTGACGCGAGCTTGCCGAATTTATGGCTACCTTGATTGAAATGTGGCAACCTTGCCGGATTTGACGCACCTTGCTGGATTAATGGCGACTTTGCCGGAAATATGGCTACCTTGCCGGATTTGAGGCAAACTTGCCGGATTTATGGCGACCTTGTCGGAAATATGGCGACCTTTTCGGATTTGTGGCGACCTTGCAGGATTTATGGCGACCTTGCCGGAAATATGGCGACCTTACCGGATTTGTGGCGACCTTGCCGGATTGTTGTCGACGTCGCCGGGAATGTAGTGACCTTGCCGGATTTGTGGCGACCTTGCAGCATTTATGGCGACCTCGACGGAAATGTTGCGATTTGCCGCATTTTTGGCGACTTTGCCGGATGTATGACGACCTTGCCGGAAATATGGCGACCTTGCCGGATTTGTGGCGACCTTGCCGGATTTATGGCGACCTAGCCGGAAATATGGCAACCGTGCCGGATTTGTGGCGACTTTGCCGGATTTGTGGCGACCTTGCCGGATTTATGGCGACCTTGCCGGAAATATGGCGACCTTGTCGCATTTGTGGCGACCTTGCCGGATTTATGGTGACCTTGCCGGAAATATGGCGACCTTGCCGGAAATGTGGCGACCTTGCCGGATTTGACGCCACCTTGCCGGATTAATGTCGACTTTGCCGGAAATATGGCGACCTTGCCGGATTTGAGGCAAACTTGCCGGATTTATGGCGACCTTGTCGGAAATATGGCGACCTTGCCCGACTTGTGGCGACCTTGCCGCATTTATGGCGACCTTGACGGAAATATGGCGACCTTGCCGGATTTGTGGCAACCTTGCCGGGAATATGGCGACCTTGCCGGATTTATGGCGTCCTAGCTGGATTTATGTCGACCGTGCCGGAAATACGGCGACCTTGCCGGAGTTATGGCGGCTTTGCAGATTTATGACGACCTTGCCGGATTTATGGCGACTTTGCCGGAAAGATGGCGACCTCGCCGGAATTATGGCGACCTTGCCGGATTTATGGTGACCTCGTCGGAAATATGGCGACCTCGCCGGATTTATGGCGACTTGCCGGAAATATGGCGACCTTGCCGGATTTATGGCGACCTTGCCGCATTTTTGGCGACCTTACCGGATTTATGGTGACCTTGCCGGAAATATGGCGACATTGCCGGATATGTGGCGAGCTTGCCGGATTTGTGGCGACATTGCCGGATTTATGGCGACTTTGCCGGGGATGTGGCGACCTTGCCGCATTTGTGGCGACCTTGCTGGATTTGTGGCGACCTTGCCGGATTAATGGCGACCTTGCCGGAAATGTGTTGACCTTGCCGGATTTGTGGCGACCTTGCCGGATTTATGGCAAACCTTGCCGGGGATGTGGCGACCTTGCCGGATTTATGGCGACCTTGCCGGATTTGTGGCGACCTTGCCGAATTTATGGCGACCTTGACGGAAATATGGCGACCTTGCCGGATTTGTGGCAACCTTGCCGGAAATATGGCGACCTTGCCGGATTTATGGCGTCCCTAGCCGGGTTTATGTCGACCGTGCCGGAAAATACGGCGACCTTGCCGGAGTTATGGCGACTTTGCAGATTTATGGCGACCTTGCCGGATTTATGGCGACTTTGCCGGAAAATATGGCGACCTCGCCTGAATTATGGCGACTTGCCGGATTTATGGCGACTTACCGGAAATATGGCGACCTTGCCGGATTTATGGCGACCTTGCCGCATTTTTGGCGACCTTACCGGATTTATGGTGACCTTGCCGGAAATATGGCGACATTGCCGGATATGTGGCGAGCTTGCCGGGATTTGTGGCGACCTTGCCGGATTTACGGCGACTTTGCCGGGGATGTGGCGACCGTGGCCGATTTATGGCGACCTTGCTGGATTTGTGGCGACCTTGCTGGATTTATGGCGACCTTGCCGGAAATATGGCGACCTTGTCGCATTTGTGGCGACCTTGCCGGATTTATGGTGACCTTGCCGGAAATATGGCGACCTTGCCGGAAAATGTGGCGACCTTGCCGGATTTGACGCCACCTTGCCGGATTAATGTCGACTTTGCCGGAAAATATGGCGACCCTTGCCGGATTTGAGGCAAACTTGCCGGATTTATGGCGACCTTGTCGGAAATATGGCGACCTTGCCCGATTTGTGGCGACCTTGCCGGAAATATGGCGACCTTGCCGGATTTATGGCGTCCTAGCCGGATTATGTCGACCGTGCCGGAAATACGGCGACCTTGCCTGAGTCTATGGCGGCTTTGCAGATTTATGGCGACCTTGCCGGATTTATGGCGACTTTGCCGGAAAGATGGCGACCTCGCCGGAATTATGGCGACCTTGCCGGATTTATGGTGACCTCGTCGGAAATATGGCGACCTCGCCGGATTTATGGCGACTTGCCGGAAATTATGGCGACCTTGCCGGATTTATGGCGACCTTGCCGCATTTTTGGCGACCTTACGGATTTATGGTGACCTTGCCGGAAATATGGCGACATTGCCGGATATGTGGCGAGCTTGCCGGATTTGTGGCGACATTGCCGGATTTATGGCGACTTTGCCGGGGATGTGGCGACCTTGCCGCATTTGTGGCGACCTTGCTGGATTAGTGGCGACCTTGCCGGATTAATGGCGACCTTGCCGGAAATGTGTTGACCTTGCCGGATTTGTGGCGACCTTGCCGGATTTATGGCAACCTTGCCGGGGATGTGGCGACCTTGCCGGATTTATGGCGAGCTTGCCGGATTTGTGGCGACCTTGCCGAATTTATGGCGACCTTGACGGAAATATGGCGACCTTGCCGGATTTGTGGCAACCTTGCCGGAAATATGGCGACCTTGCCGGATTTATGGCGTCCTAGCCGGATTTATGTCGACCGTGCCGGAAATACGGCGACCTTGCCGGAGTATGGCGACTTTGCAGATTTATGGCGACCTTGCCGGATTTATGGCGACTTTGCCGGAAATATGGCGACCTCGCCTGAATTATGGCGACCTTGCCGGATTTATGGCGACTTACCGGAAATATGGCGACGTTGCCGGATTTATGGCGACCTTGCCGCATTTTTGGCGACCTTACCGGATTTATGGTGACCTTGCCGGAAATGTGTTGACCTTGCCGGATTTGTGGCGACCTTGCCGGATTTATGGCAACCTTGCCGGATTAATGGCGACCTTGCCGGAAATGTGTTGACCTTGCCGGATTTGTGGCGACCTTGCCGGATTTATGGCAACCTTGCCGGGGATGTGGCGACCTTGCCGGATTTGTGGCAACCTTGCCGGATTTATGGCGACCTTGCCTGAATTGTGGCGACCTTGCAGTATTTGTGGCGACCTTGCCGGATTTATGGCGAACTTGCCGCAAATGTGGCGACCTTGCCGGATTTGTGGCTACCTTGCCGGATTTATGGCGACCTTGTGGGATTTGTGGCGACCTTGCCGGATTTATGGCGACCTTGCCGGAAATGTGGCGACCTTGCCGGATTTGTGGCGACCTTGCCAAATTTATGGCGACCTTGCCGGGAATGTGGCGACATTGCCGGATTTAGGGCGATATTCCCGGATTAATGGCGACCTTGCCGGAAATATGGCGACCTTGCCGGATTTGTGGCGACCTTGCCGAATTTATGGCGACCTTGACGGAAATATGGCGACCTTGCCGGATTTGTGGCAACCTTGCCGGAAATATGGCGACCTTGCCGGATTTATGGCGTCCTAGCCGGATTTATGTCGACCGTGCCGGAAATACGGCGACCTTGCCGGAGTTATGGCGACTTTGCAGATTTATGGCGACCTTGCCGGATTTATGGCGACTTTGCCGGAAATATGGCGACCTCGCCTGAATTATGGCGACCTTGCCGGATTTATGGCGACTTACCGGAAATATGGCGACCTTGCCGGATTTATGGCGACCTTGCCGCATTTTTGGCGACCTTACCGGATTTATGGTGACCTTGCCGGTAATATGGCGACATTGCCGGATATGTGGCGAGCTTGCCGGATTTGTGGCGACCTTGCCGGATTTACGGCGACTTTGCCGGGGATGTGGCGACCTTGCCGCATTTATGGCGACCTTGCTGGATTTGTGGCGACCTTGCCGGATTAATGGCGACCTTGCCGGAAATGTGTTGACCTTGCCGGATTTGTGGCGACCTTGCCGGATTTATGGCAACCTTGCCGGGGATGTGGCGACCTTGCCGGATTTGTGGCAACCTTGCCGGATTTATGGCGACCTTGCCTGAATTGTGGCGACCTTGCAGTATTTGTGGCGACCTTGCCGGATTTATGGCGACCTTGCCGCAAATGTGGCGACCTTGCCGGATTTGTGGCTACCTTGCCGGATTTATGGCGATCTTGTGGGATTTGTGGCGACCTTGCCGGATTTATGGCGACCTTGCCGGAAATGTGTCGACCTTGCCGGATTTGTGGCGACCGTGCCAAATTTATGGCGACCTTGCCTGGAATGTGGCGACATTCCCGGAAATAAGGGCGATATTCCCGGATTAATGGCGGCCTTGCCGGAAATATGGCGACCTTGCCGGATATTGTATCGACCTTGCCGAATTTATGGCGACCTTGACGGAAATATGGCGACCTTGCCGGATTTGTGGCAACCTTGCCGGAAATATGGCGACCTTGCCGGTTTTATGGCGTCCTAGCCGGATTTATGTCGACCGTGCCGGAAATACGGCGACCTTGCCGGAGTTATGGCGACTTTGCAGATTTATGGCGACCTTGCCGGATTTATGGCGACTTTGCCGGAAATATGGCGACCTCGCCTGAATTATGGCGACCTTGCCGGATTTATGGCGACTTACCGGAAATATGGCGACCTTGCCGGATTTATGGCGACCTTGCCGCATTTTTGGCGACCTTACCGGATTTATGGTGACCTTGCCGGAAATATGGCGACCTTGCCGGATTTATGGCGACCTTGCCGCATTTTTGGCGACCTTGCTGGATTTGTGGCGACCTTGCCGGATTAATGGCGACCTTGCCGGAAATGTGTTGACCTTGCGGGATTTGTGGCGACCTTGCCGGATTTATGGCAACCTTGCCGGGGATGTGGCGACCTTGCCGGATTTGTGGCAACCTTGCCGGATTTATGGCGACCTTGCCTGAATTGTGGCGATCTTGCAGTATTTGTGGCGACCTTGCCGGATTTGTGGCGACCTTGCCGGATTTATGGCGACCTTGTGGGATTTGTGGCGACCTTGCCGGATTTATGGCGACCTTGCCGGAAATGTGGCGACCTTGCCGGACTTGTGGCGACATTGCCAGATTCATGGCGACCTTGCCGGAAATGTGGCGACCTTGGCGGATTTGTGGCGACGATGCCGGATTTCTGGCGACCTTGCCGAAATGATGCCACCTTGATGGATTTGTGGCGACCTTGCCGGATCTATGGCGGCCTTGCCGGAAATGTGGCGACCTTGGCCGGGTTTGACGCGACGTTGCCGAATTTACGGCTACCTTGATTAAAATGAGGCGACCTTGCCGGATTTGACGCCACCTTGCCGGATTTATGGCGACTGCCGGAAATATGGCGATCTTGCCGGATTTGAGGCAAACTTACCGGATTTATGGCGACCTTGTCGGAACTATGGCGACCTTGCCCGATTTGTGGCTCCCTTGCCGGATTTATGGCGACCTTGCCGCAAATATGGCGACTTGCCGGATTTGTGGCGACCATGCCGAATTTATGGCGACCTTGACGGAAATATGGCGACCTTGCCGGATTTGTGGCAACCTTGCCGGAAATATGTCGACGTTGCCGGATTTATGGCGTCCTAGCCGGATTTATGGCGACCTCGCCGGATTTATGGCGACCTTGCCGGGTTTTTGGCGACCTTGCCGGAAATATGGCGACCTCGCCGTATTTAAGGCGACCTTGCCGGATATGCGGCGAGGTTGCCGGATTTACGGAGACCTTGCCGGATTTATGGCGACCTTGCCGGATTTATGGCGACCTCGCCGGCATTGTGGCGACCTTGCCGGATTTGAGGCCACCTTGCCGCATTTACGGCGACCTCGCCGGAAATATGGCCACCTTCCCTGATTTGTGTCCACCATGCCGGAGAGAAAGAGAAAGAGATTAGTTAAAACAAATGTAGGTCCCTTGCAGTCAGAAACAGGTGAATTTATCATGGGGAACAAGGATATGGCGGAACAATTGAATAACTACTTTGGTTCCGTCTTCACTAAGGAAGACATAAATAATCTGCCGGAAATAGCAGGGGGCCGCGGGTCAAAGGAGATGGAGGAACTGAGTGAAATCCAGGTTAGTCGGGAAGTGGTGTTGGGTAAATTGAATGGATTAAAGGCCGATAAATCACCAGGGCCAGATAGGCTGCATCCCCGAGTACTTAAGGAAGTAGCTCCAGAAATAGTGGATGCATTAGTGTAAATTTTTCAAAACTCTTTAGATTCTGGAGTAGTTCCTGAGGATTGGAGGGTAGCAAACGTAACCCCACTTCTTAAGAAGGGAGGGAGAGAGAAAACGGGGAATTACAGAGCAGTTAGTCTAACATCGGTAGTGGGGAAACTGCTAGAGTCAGTTATTAAAGATGAGATAGCAGCACATTTGGAAAGTGGTGAAATCATTGGACAAAGTCAGCATGGATTTACGAAAGGTAAATCGTGTTTGACGAATCTTATAGAATTTTTCGAGGATGTAACTAGTAGAGTGGATAGGGGAGAACCAGTGGATGTGTTGTATCTGGACTTTCAGAAGGCTTTCGACAAGGTACCACATAAGAGATTAGGATACAAACTTAAATCACACGGTATTGGGGGTTCAGTATTGATGTGTATAGAGAACTGGCTGGCAAACAGGAAGCAAAGAGTAGGAGTAAACGGGTCCTTTTCACAATGGCAGGCAGTGACTAGTGGGGTACCGCAAGGCTCAGTGCTGGGACCCCAGCTATTTACAATTTATATTAATGATCTGGACGAGGGAATTGAAAGCAACATCTCCAAGTTTGCGGATGACACTAAGCTGGGGGGCAGTGTTAGCTGTGATGAGGATGCTAGGAGACTGCAAGGTGACATGGATAGGCTGGGTGATCGGGCAAATGTTTGGCAGATGCAGTATAATGTGGATAAATGTGAGATAATCCACTTTGGTGCCAAAAACGGGAAGGCAGACAATTATCTAAATGATGGCCGATTAAGAAATGGGGAGATGCATCGAGACCTGGGTGTCATGGTACACCAGTCATTGAAAGTAGGCATGCAGGTGCAGCAGGCAGTGAAGAAAGCTAATGGTATGTTGGCCTTCATAGCAAGAGGATTTGAGTATAGGAGCAGGGAGGTTCTACTGCAGTTGTACAGGGTCTTGGTGAGACCACACCTGGAGTATTGCGTACAGTTTTGGTCTCCAAATCTGAGGAAGGATATTATAGTCATAGAGGGAGTGCAAAGAGGGTTCACGAGACTGATTCCTGGGATGTCAGGACTTTCATATGAAGAAAGACTGGATAGACTTGGCTTATACTCGCTAGAATTTAGGAGATTGAGAGGGGATCTTATAGAAACGTACAAAATTCTTATGGGGTTGGACAGGCTAGATGCAGGAAGATTGTTCCCGATGTTGGGGAAGTCCAGGACAAGGGGTCACAGCTTAAGGATAAGGGGGAAATCCTTTAAGACCGAGATGAGGAAAAACTTTTTCACACAGAGAGTGGTGAATCTCTGGAACTCTCTGCCACAGAGGGTAGTTGAGGCCAGTTCATTGGCTATATTTAAGAGGGAGTTAGATGTGGCCCTTGTGGCTAAAGGGATCAGGGGGTATGGAGAGAAGGCAGGTACGGGATACTGAGTTGGATGATCAGCCATGATCATATTGAATGGCGGTGCAGGCTCGAAGGGCCGAATGGCCTACTCCTGCACCTATTTTCTATGTATCTATGTATCTATGTAAGCACCCTGTAAACCACATGTAAACCCGGCTAACGCCCTGTAAACCCCTGTAAAATCCTCTAAACCAGCTTCAACTCCTCTGAACCCATGTAAACATCTGTAAACCTCTCTAAAACCCTCTAAACTCCTCCAATCCTCTCTAAACACCTGCAAATACCTGCAAACCCCTTTAAGCACTCTAAACCTCTCTAAAACCCTCTAAACCCCTCTAAACCCCTGTAAGTCCCTCTAAACCCCTGTAAACCCCTCTAAACAACTGTAAACCCATCTAACCTCTAATCCCCTGCAAATCCCTGTAAACCCCTCTAAGCACCAGTAAACGCCTGTAAACCCCTGTAAACCGCTCTAGACCCATGTAAACCCCCTATGAAGCCCTCTAAACCATCTAACACCCTGTAAACCCCATGTAAATCTCTCTAAACCCCTGTGAACCTGTCAATACCCCTATAAACGCCTGGAAAGACATCAAAACCCCTCTAAACCCCTGTAAACCTCTCTAAACACCTGTAAACCCGTGTAAATTCCTGTAACCCCTCTAAAGCCCTCTAAAACACTCTACACCCCTCTAAACCCATGTAATGCCCTCTAAACCTATTTAAACTCCAAACCACTGTAAAGCCATGAAAAACCCTGTAACTCCAGTAACCGCTCTAAACAAGTCTGAACCCATCTAAAGCCCCGTAAACCAATGTAAACCTCAAAATCCACCAACATCCGTCTAATCCCTGTAAAACCCTGTAGACCCTCTGTAAACTCCTCTAAACTCATCTAAACCCCTCTAAACCCCGCGGAAACCCTCCAGACCTTTCTAAACCCACTCTAAACCCCTCTAAACTCCTATAGTCCCCTCTAAACCAAACTCCTCCATACCCCTCTAAACTCCACTGAACCCCTCCAATCCTTTCCAAACACATCTAAACCCCTCCAAACACCTCCAAACCCCTTATAAAACCCCTGTAAAACCGCTCTAAACCCTTCCAAACCCCTCCAAACCACTTCTAAACCACTCTAATCCCACCCAAACACCTCCAAACACCTCCATACCCCTCTACACCATTCTAAACCAATTTAAACACCTCCAACCCCTCCAACCCCCTCTAAACCCCTCTAAACCCCCTATAAACCTCTCGAAACTCGAGGAAACCCCTCGTAATACCTCTCACCCCCTCGAAACACCTCTAAACACCTCCGAGACCTCGCGAAACCCCTTTAACCCCCTCGAAACACCTCTAAAACACGAATAACCCTTCTAAACAGCTGTAAACCACTGAAAACCCCTCTAAACACCTCTAAACCCATCTAAACCGCTCTAACCGCCTCTAAACCCACCTAAATCCCTCTAAACCCCTCTAAAACCCTCCGAAAACCCTCTAAACACCTCGAAGCCCTCTAAACCCCTCTAATTCCCTCTAAACCCATCTAAACCCATATAATCGCCTCAAATGTCCAGACGTAAGTACAGCTTCGCACAGGAAGGAGCTGCAGATGCTGCTTTCAACCGAAGATAGACAAAAAAGCTGGAGTAACCAGCGTGACAGACAGCATCTGTGGAGAAAAGGGTCTCGAAAAGGAACTGTGGGGAGTCCGCACTGACCAGCGATCCCCACACATTATCGCTGTCCGGCACACACTGGGGACAACTTAACATTTAAACCTGTATATCTACAAGCCTGCGCGTCCTTGGAGTTTGGGAGGAAATTGAAGATGTCGGCGAAACTCCACGCGGTCAGGGGGAGAACGTACAAACTCCGTACAGACGGCACCCTTCGTCGGGATTGAACCCGCGTCTCTGGCGCTGTAACGTAGCAACTCTACCGCTGTGCCACCGTGCTGGATAGCTTGAGCTCAGAAACGCAGGTATAACATATGTGGTCACAAACATCTGGAGTAAATGCGGGGCAGGCAGCATCTCTGGGGAAAATCCACGCGGTCACGGGGAGAACGTAAACAACCGTCAGACGGTGGCCGTGGTCGAAATCGAACCCAGGTCTCTGAACCTGTGAGGCAGCAACTCTATCGCTGCGCCACTGTTTACTGGTGCCCTCCCATAATTTCCCATTTACTGGTGCCATCCCCTAAATCCCCATTTAATGGTGTCCTCCCCTAATTCACCATTTAATGTTGCGCTCCCCTAATTCCTCATTTATTAGTGCCTTCCCGTAATTCCCCATTTACTGAGGCTCGCTCTTTTCGCACTAGGCTCGCAGCTTGTGCGCCCGGCTCGTAGTGTGCGGACGAGGTTCGCAGCTTTAGTATCAGGCTCGCACTTTTCGCACCAGCTGGCACTTTTCGGACCAGGCAGGCATTTTTCGCAGACTGCTCGTACTTTTCGCACCAGTCTCGCAATCTTCGCACAAGGCTCGTAGTTTTCGCACCAGGCTCCCACTTTTCGCAGCAGGCTCCCACTTTCGCAACAGGCTCGCACTTTTCGCACCAGGCTCGCACTTTTTGCGCCAGTTCACAGTTTTCGCACCAGGATCGCACTGTTTACCAAGGGTTGTGTTTACCAGGGGTAGTGTTTACCAGGGGAAGTGTTTGCCAAGGGACGTGATTAGCAAAGGTCGTGTTCCCAAAGAGTCGTGTTTCTAAAAGGTCGTGTTTGCCAATGTTCATGTTCACCAAGCGTTGTGTTTGCTAAAGGTCGTGTTTGCTAAAGGTCGTGTTTACCAAGGGTCGTGTTTGCCAAGGCTCATGTTTACCAAGGGTTATGCCTACAAAGACTGTCTACCAAGGGTGGTGTGTACCAAGGGCAGTGTCTACCCAAGGTTGTGTCGAGGAATTGCTCAGTCCCCCAAGGGTTGTGTCTACCAAGTGTTGTGTCTACCAAGGGGTTTGCTTACCAAGGGTTGTGTTTACCCAGGGTTGTGTCAAACGAAGGTTAAGTCTACCAAGCTTTGTTTCGACCAAGTTTTGTTCATACCAAGGGTTGTGTCTACTAAGGGTTGTGACGACAAAAGGTTGTGTCTATCTCGCGAGTCTGGTGCGAAAAGTGCGAGCCTGGTGCGAATAGTGCGAGCCTCGTGCGGGAAATGCGAGCCTGGTGCCAAACGTGCGACCTTGCTGCGAAATGTGGGAGCCTGGTGCGAAAACTGCAATCCTGGTGCGAAAACTGGGAGCCTGGCGCAAAAACTGCGAGCGTGGTGCGAAAAGTGCGATCCCGCTGCGAAAAGAGCGAGTCTATTACGAAAAGTGTGATCCTGGTGCGAAAAGTGCGAGCCTGGCGTAAAAACTACGAGATTGGTGCGAAAAGTGCGGGTCTGGTGCGAAAAGAGCAATTGTAGTGCGAATAGTGCGAACTGACTGCAAAAAAATGCGAGCCTGGTGCTAAAACTGCCAGCCTGGTGCGAAAACTGAGATCATGGTGCGAAAGTTGTAATCCTGGCGGAGAACTGCGAGCCTGGTGCGAAAAGTGCGAGCCTGGTGCGAATGGTGCGAGCCTGGTGCGAAAGATGCGAGCCTGGTGCTAAAGGTGCGAGTCTGGTTCGAAAAGTGCGAGCCGCCAGCGAAAAAGTCTAGCCTGGTTCAAAAAGTGCGAGCCGGCTGCGAAAAAATGCGAGCCTGGTGCTAAAACTGCCAGCCTGGTGCGAAAACTGAGATCATGGTGCGAAAGTTGTAATCCTGGCGGAGAACTGCGAGCCTGGTGCGAAAAGTGCGAGCCTGGTGAGAAAGCTTCGCGCCTGGTGCTAACAGTGCGAGCTTGGTGCGAAAGGTGCGAGCCTGGTGCGAAAGATGCGAGCCTGGTGCTAAAGGTGCGAGTCTGGTTCGAAAAGTGCGAGCCGCCAGCGAAAAAGTCTAGCCTGGTTCAAAACGTGCGAGCCGGCTGCGAAAAAAAGCGAGCCTGGTGCGAACACTGCAATCCGGATGCGAAAACTGAGAACCTGGCGCAAAAACTGCGAGCCTGGTGCGAAAACTGCGAGCCTGGTGCGAAATATGCGAGCCTTGTGCGAAAAATGCGAGCCCGGTGAGAAACGTAGGAGCCTGGTAGCGAAAACTGCGAGCCTTGTGCGAAATTTACGAGCCGGGTGCGAAAACTGCGAGCCTGGTGCGAGAAGTATGAGCCATCTGCGAAAAATGCCGGCCTGGTCCGAAAAGTGCGCGCTGGTGCGAAAAGTGCCAGCCTGCTGCAAAAGCTGCGAACCTCGTCCGCAAACTAGGAGCCGGGCGCACGCTACGAGCCTGGTGCGAAAACAGCGAGCCTCAGTAAATGGGGAATTAGGGGAGGGCACTAATAAATGAATTATGGGAGCGCAACATTAAATGGTGCATTAGGGTTCGATTCCGACCACGGCCGCCGTCTGTACGATTTGTACGTTCTCCCCGTAACCGCGTGGATTTTCTACAGAGATGCTGCCTGCCCCACTGTTTCTCCAGATTTTTGTGACCACATATGTTATATCAGAGATTCTAAGCTCAAGCTATCCAGCACGGTAGCACAGCGGTAGTTGCTGCCTTACAGTGCCGGGTTTGTGGCGACCTTTCCGGATTAATGGCGACCTTGCCGGAAACATGGCGAGCTTGCCGGATTTGTGACGACCTTGCAGGATTTATGGCGTCCTTGCCGGAAATATGGCGACCTTGCCGGATATGTGGCGACCATGCCGGAATTATGGCGACCTTGCCGGAAATATGGCGACTTTGCCTGATTTGTGGCGACCTTGCAGGATTTATAGCGACCTTGCCGGAATTATGGCGACCTTGCCGGATTTGTGGCGACCTTGCCGGATTTATGGCGACCATGCCGGAAATATGGCGACCTTGCCGTATTTGTGGCGACCTTGCTGGATTTATGGCGACCTTGCCGGAAATAAGGCGACCTTGCCGGATTTGTGGCGACCTTGCCGGATCTATGGCGACCTTGCCGGACATATGGCGACCTTGCCTGATTTCTGGCGACCTTGCCGGATTTATGGCGACCTTGCCGAATTTGTGGCGACCTTGCCGAAAATATGGCGACCTCGCCGGATTTATGGCAACCTTGCCGGATATATGGCGACCTTGCCGGAAATATGGCGATCTCGCCGGATTTATGGCGTCCTTGCCGGAAATATGGCAACCTCGCCGGATTTATGGCGACCTCGCCGGATTTATGTCGACCTTGCCGGAAATATGGCGACCACGCCGGATTTATGGCGGCCTCGCCGGATCTAGGACGACCTTGCCGGAAATATGGCGACCTTGATTTGTGGCGACCTTGCCGGATTTATGCCGACCTTGCCGGAAATATGGCGACCTAGCCGTATTTGTGGCGACCATGCGGATTTATGGCGACCTTGCCGGAAATATGGCGACCTCGCCGTATTTGTGGCGACCTTGCCGGGTTTATGGCGACCTTGCCGGAAATATGGCTACCTCGCCAGATTTGTGGCGACCTTGCCGGATTTCTGGCGACCTCGCCGGGAATATTGCGACCTTGCCGGATTTGTGGCGACCATGCCGGATTTATGGAGACCTTGCTGGAAATATGTCGAACTTGCCAGATTTATGGCGACCTTGCGTGATTTATGACGACCTCGCCGGAAATATGGCGACCTTGCCGGATTTGTGGCGACCTTGCCTGATTTATGGAGACCTTGCAGGAAATATGTCGACCTTGCCGGATTTGTGGCGACCTTGCGGGATTTATGGCGACCTTGCCGGAAAAATGGCGATCTTGCCGTATTTGTGGCGACTTTGCCTGATTTATGGCGACCCTGCCGGAATTATGGCGCCCTGGCCGGATTTGTGGCGACCTTGCCGGAAATAAAGCGACCTTGCCGGATTTGTGGCTACCTTGCCGGATTTATGGCGACCTTGACGGACATATGGCGACCTCGCCGGATTTATGGCGACCTTGCCGGATTTGTGGCGACCATGCAGGAAATATGGCGACCTCTCCGGATTTTTGGCGATCTTTCCGGATTTATGGCGACCTTGCCGGAAATATGGCGTCCTCGCCGGATTTGTTGCGACCTTGCCGGATTTACGGCGACCTTGCCGGAAATATGGCGACCTTGCCGGATTTGTGGCGAACATGCCGGAAATATGGCGACCTTGCCGGATTTATGTCGACCTTGCCGGATTTGTGGCGACTTTGCCGGGAATATGGCGACCTCGCCGGATTTATGGCGACCTTGCCGGATATATGGCGACCTTGCCGGAAATATGGCGACCTCGCCGAATTTGTGGCGAACTTGCCGGAAATATGGCGACCTTGCCGGAAATATGGCGACATCGCCGGATTTATGGCGATCTCGCCGGATTTATGGCGACCTTGCCGGAAAAGTGGCGACCTTGCCGGAAATATGGCGACCTTGCCGGATTTGTGGCGACCTTGCCGGATTTATGGCGACTTTGCCGGAAATATGGCGACCTTGCCGGATTTGTGGCGACCTTGCCGGATTTATGGCGACTTTGCCGGAAATATGGCGACCTTGCCGGATTTGTTGCGACATTGCTGGATTTATGGCGATCTTGCTGGAAATATGGCGACCTTGCCGGATTTGTGGCGAACTTGCCGGAAATATGGCGACCTTGCCGGAAATATGGCCACCTCGCCGGATTTATGGCGACCTTGCCGGAAAGATGGCGACCTCGCCGGATTTATGGCGATCTCGCCGGATTTATGGCGACCTTGCCGGAAAAGTGGCGACCTTGCCGGAAATATGGCGACCTTGCCGGATTTGTGGCGACCTTGCCGGATTTATGGCGACTTTGCCGGAAATATGGCGACCTTGCCGGATTTGTTGCGACATTGCTGGATTTATGGCGATCTTGCCGGAAATATGGCGACCTTGCCGGATTTGTGGCGAACATGCCGGAAATATGGCGACCCTGCCGGATTTATGTCGACCTTGCCGGAAATATGGCGACCATGCCGGAAATATGGCCACCTCGCCGGATTTATGGCGACCTTGCCGGAAAGATGGCGACCTCGCCGGATTTATGGCGATCTCGCCGGATTTATGGCGACCTTGCCGGAAATATGGCGACCTTGCCGGAAATATGGCGACCTTGCCGGATTTGTGGCGACCCTGCCGGGTTTATGGCGACTTTGCCGGAAATATGGCGACCTTGCCGGATTTGTTGCGACATTGCCGGATATATGGCGATCTTGCCGGAAATATGGCGACCTTGCCAGATTTGTGGCGACCTAGCCGGATTTATGGCGACCATGTCGGAAATATGGCGACCTTGCCGGATTTGTGGCGATCTTGCAGAATGTATGCCGACCTTGCAGGAAATATGGCGACCTAGCCGAATTTCTG
Source organism: Malacoraja senta (assembly GCA_038087875.1). Lineage (NCBI taxonomy): Eukaryota > Metazoa > Chordata > Chondrichthyes > Rajiformes > Rajidae > Malacoraja > Malacoraja senta. The sequence continues at coordinate 401,253 of JAXLNO010003307.1, forward strand.
GCGACCTTGCCGGATTTATGGCGACCTTGCCGGATTTGTGGGGACTTTCCGGAAATATGGCGACCTCGCCGTATTTATGGAGACCTTGCCGGATATATGGCGACCTTGCCTGAAATATGGCGACCTCGCCGGATTTATGGCGTCCTTGCCGGAAATATGGCAACATCGCCGGATTTGTGGCGACCTTGCCGGAAATATGGCGACGTCGCCGCATTTATGGCGACCTTGCCGGAAATATGGCGACCTTGCCGGAAATATGGCGACCATGCCGGGTTTGTGGCGACCTTGCCGGATTTATGGCTACTATGACGGAATTATGGCGACCTTGCCGTATTTGTGGCGACATTGCCGGATTTATGGCGACCTTTCCGGCTTTGTGGCGACCTTGCCTGAAATATGGCGACCTCTCCGGATTTATGGCGACCTTGCATGATTTGTGGCGACCTTGCCGGATTTATGGCGACCTTGCCGGAAATAAGGCGACCTTGCCGGATTTGTGGCGACCTTGCCGATATGGCGACCTTGCCGGAAATATGGCGACCTTGCCTGATTTCTGGCGACCTTGCCGGATTTATGGCGACCTTGCCGAATTTGTGGCGACCTTGCCAGATATATGGCGACCTTGCCGGATTTATGGCGACCTTGCCGGATATATGGCGACGTTGCCGGAAATATGGCGATCTCGCCGGATTTATGGCGTCCTTGCCGGAAATATGGCAACCTCGCCGGATTTATGGCGACCTCGCCGGATGTATGGCGACCTTGCAGGAAATATGGCGACCACGCCGGATTTATGGCGGCCTCGCCGGATTTAGAACGAACTTGCCGGAAATGTGGCGACCTCGCCGGATTTATCGCGACCATGCCGAATTTATGGCGACCTTGCCCGAATTATGGCGACCTTGCCGGTTTTGTGGCGAACTTGCCGGATTTATGGCGACATTTCCGGATTTGTGGCGACATTGCTGGAAATATGGCGACATCGCCGGATTTATGGCGACGTTGCCTGATTTGTGGCGACCGTGCCGGAAATATGGCGACCTCGCCGGATTTATGGTGACCTTGCCGGATTTGTGACGACATCGCCGGAAATATTGCGACCTTGCCGGATTTGTGGCGACCATGCCGGTTTTTATGGAGACCTTGCTGGATTTGTGTCGACCTTGCCGGAAATATGGCGACCTCGCCGGATTAATGGCGACCTTGCTAGATATATGGTGACCTTGCCGGAAATATGGCGACCCTGCCGGATTTATGTCGACCTTGCCGGAAATATGGCGACCATGCCGGAAATATGGCCACCTCGCCGGATTTATGGCGACCTTGCCGGAAAGATGGCGACCTCGCCGGATTTATGGCGATCTCGCCGGATTTATGGCGACCTTGCCGGAAATATGGCGACCTTGCCGGAAATATGGCGACCTTGCCGGATTTGTGGCGACCCTGCCGGGTTTATGGCGACTTTGCCGGAAATATGGCGACCTTGCCGGATTTGTTGCGACATTGCCGGATATATGGCGATCTTGCCGGAAATATGGCGACCTTGCCAGATTTGTGGCGACCTAGCCGGATTTATGGCGACCATGTCGGAAATATGGCGACCTTGCCGGATTTGTGGCGATCTTGCAGAATGTATGCCGACCTTGCAGGAAATATGGCGACCTAGCCGAATTTCTGGCGACCTTGCCGGATTTATGGCGACCTTGCCGGATTTGTGGGGACTTTCCGGAAATATGGCGACCTCGCCGTATTTATGGAGACCTTGCCGGATATATGGCGACCTTGCCTGAAATATGGCGACCTCGCCGGATTTATGGCGTCCTTGCCGGAAATATGGCAACATCGCCGGATTTGTGGCGACCTTGCCCGAAATATGGCGACGTCGCCGCATTTATGGCGACCTTGCCGGAAATATGGCGACCTTGCCGGAAATATGGCGACCATGCCGGGTTTGTGGCGACCTTGCCGGATTTATGGCTACTATGACGGAATTATGGCGACCTTGCCGTATTTGTGGCGACATTGCCGGATTTATGGCGACCTTTCCGGCTTTGTGGCGACCTTGCCTGAAATATGGCGACCTCTCCGGATTTATGGCGACCTTGCATGATTTGTGGCGACCTTGCCGGATTTATGGCGACCTTGCCGGAAATAAGGCGACCTTGCCGGATTTGTGGCGACCTTGCCGATATGGCGACCTTGCCGGAAATATGGCGACCTTGCCTGATTTCTGGCGACCTTGCCGGATTTATGGCGACCTTGCCGAATTTGTGGCGACCTTGCCAGATATATGGCGACCTTGCCGGATTTATGGCGACCTTGCCGGATATATGGCGACGTTGCCGGAAATATGGCGATCTCGCCGGATTTATGGCGTCCTTGCCGGAAATATGGCAACCTCGCCGGATTTATGGCGACCTCGCCGGATGTATGGCGACCTTGCAGGAAATATGGCGACCACGCCGGATTTATGGCGGCCTCGCCGGATTTAGAACGAACTTGCCGGAAATGTGGCGACCTCGCCGGATTTATCGCGACCATGCCGAATTTATGGCGACCTTGCCCGAATTATGGCGACCTTGCCGGTTTTGTGGCGAACTTGCCGGATTTATGGCGACATTTCCGGATTTGTGGCGACATTGCTGGAAATATGGCGACATCGCCGGATTTATGGCGACGTTGCCTGATTTGTGGCGACCGTGCCGGAAATATGGCGACCTCGCCGGATTTATGGTGACCTTGCCGGATTTGTGACGACATCGCCGGAAATATTGCGACCTTGCCGGATTTGTGGCGACCATGCCGGTTTTATGGAGACCTTGCTGGATTTGTGTCGACCTTGCCGGAAATATGGCGACCTCGCCGGATTTATGGCGACCTTGCTAGATATATGGTGACCTTGCCGGAAATATGGCGATCTCGCCGGATTTATGGCGTCCTTGTCGGATTTGTGGCGACCTTGCCGGAAATATGGCGAACTCGCCGTATATATGGCGGCCTTGATATGTGGCGACCTTGCCGGATTTATGCCGACATTGCCGGAAATATGGCGACCTAGCCGTATTTGTGGCGACCTTGCCGGATTTATGCCGACCTTGCCGGAAATATGGCGACCTAGCCGTATTTGTGGCGACCTTGCCGGATTTATGACGACCTCGCCGGATATATTGCGACGTTGCCGGATTTGTGGCGACCATGCCGGATTTATGGAGACCTTGCTGGAAATATGTCGACCTTGCCGGGTTTATGGCGACCTTGCGGGATTTATGACGATCTCGCGGGGAATATAGCGACCTTGCTGGATTTGTGGCGACCTTGCGGGATTTATGGCGACCTTGCCGGAAAAATGGCGACCTTGCCGGGTTTGTGGCGACTTTGCCTGATTTATGGCGACCTTGCCGGAATTATGGCGCCCTGGCCGGATTTGTGGCGTCCTTGCCGGAAATATGGCGACCTTGCAGGATTTGTGGCTACCTTGCCGGATTTATGGCGACCTTGACGGACATATGGCGACCTCGCCGGATATATGGCGACCTTGCCGGATTTGTGGCGACCTTGCCGGAAATATGGCGACCTCTCCGACTTTTGGCGGCCTTGCCGGATTTATGGCGACCTTGCCGGAAATATGGCGTCCTCGCCGGATTTGTTGCGACCTTGCCGGATTTACGGCGACCTTGCCGGAAATATGGCTACCTTGCCGGATTTGTGTCGAACCTGCCGGAAATATGGCGACCTTGCCGGATTTATGGCGACCTTGCCGGATTTGTGGCGACTTTGCCGGGAATATGGCGACCTCGCCGGATTTATGGCGACTTTGCCGGAAATATGGCGACCTCGCCGGATTTATTGCGACCTTGCCGGATAAATGGCGACCTTGCCGGAAATATGGCGACCTTGCCGGATTTGTGGCGATCTTGCCGGATGTATGGCGACCTTGCCGGAAATATGGCGGCCTTGCCAGATTTCTGGCGACCTTGCCGGATTTATGGCGACCTTGCCGGATCTGTGGCGACTTTGCCGGAAATATGGCGACCTCGCCGGATTTGTGGCGACGCCGGAAATATGGCGACCTCGCCGGATTTATGACGACCATGCCGGATTTATGGCGACTTTGCCCGAATTATGGCGACCTTGCCGGTTTTGTGGCGAACTTGCCGCATTTATGGCGACATTTCCGGATTTGTGGCGACCTTGCCGGAAATATAGCGACCACGCCGGATTTATGTCGGCCTTGCCGGATTTAGGACGACCTTGCCGGAAATGTGGCGACCTCGCCGGATTTATGGCGACCATGCCGGATTTATGGCGACCTTGCTCGAATTATGGCGACCTTGCCGGTTTTGTGGCGAATTTGCCGGATATATGGCGACCTTTCCGGATTTGTGGCGACCTTGCCGGAAATATGGCGACCTCGCCGGATATATGGCGACCTTGCCGGATTTGTGGCGACCGTGCCGGAAATATGGCGAACTCGCCGGATTTGTGGCGATCTTGTCGGATTTATGGCGACCTTGCCGGAAATATGGCGGCCTTGATATGTGGCGACCTTGCCGGATTTATGCCGACCTTGCCGGAAATATGGCGACCTAGCCGTATTTGTGGCGACCTTGCAGGATTTATGGCGACCTTGCCGGAAATATGGCGACCTCGCCGGATTTGTGGCGATCTTGCCGGGTTTATGGCGATCTTGCCGGAAATATCGCTACCTCACCAGATTTCTGGCGACCTTGCCGGATTTCTGGCGACCTTGCCGGGATTATGGCGGCCCTGCCGGATTTGTGGCGACCTTGCCGGATTTATGACGACCTCGCCGGAAATATTGCGACGTTGCCGGATTTGTGGCGACCATGCCGGATTTATGGAGACCTTGCTGGAAATATGTCGACCTTGCGGGATTTGTGGCGACCTTGCCGGAAAAATGGCAACCTTGCCGGATTTGTGGCGACTTTGCCTGATTTATGGCGACCTTGCCGGAATTATGGCGCCCTGGCCGGATTTGTGGCGTCCTTGCCGGAAATATGGCGATCTCGCCGGATTTATGGCGTCCTTGCCGGAAATATGGCAACCTCGCCGAATTTATGGCGACCTCGCCGGATTTATGGCGACCTTGCAGGAAATATGGCGACCACGCTGGATTTATGGCGGCCTCGCCGGATTTAGGACGAACTTTCCGGAAATGTGGCGACCTCGCCGGATTTATGGCGACCATGCCGAATTTATGGCGACCTTGCCCAAATTATGGCGACCTTGCCGGTTTTGTGGCGATCTTGCCGGATTTATGGCGACATTTCCGGATTTGTGGCGACATTGGCGGAAATATGGCGACATCGCCGGATTTATGGCGACGTTGCCTGATTTGTGGCGACCGTGCCGGAAATATGGCGACCTCGCCGGATTTATCGTGACCTTGCCGGATTTGTGACGACGTCGCCGGAAATATTGCGACCTTGCCGGAATTATGGCGCCCTGGCCGGATTTGTGGCGTCCTTGCCGGAAATATGGCGATCTCGCCGGATTTATGGCGTCCTTGCCGGAAATATGGCAACCTCGCCGGATTTATGGCGACCTCGCCGGGTTTATGGCGACCTTGCAGGAAATATGGCGACCACGCTGGATTTATGGCGGCCTCGCCGGATTTAGGACGAACTTTCCGGAAATGTCGGATTTGTGACGACCTCGCCGGAAATATTGCGACCTTGCCGGAATTGTGGCGACCATGCCGGTTTTATGGAGACCTTGCTGGAAATATGTCGACCTTGCCGGATTTATGGCGACCTTGCTAGATATATGGTGACCTTGCCGGAAATATGGCGATCTCGCCGGATTTATGGCGTCCTTGCCGGAAATATGGCAACCTCGCCTGATTTATGGCGACCTCGCCGGATTTATGGCGACCTTGCTCGAATTATGGCGACCTTGCCGGTTTTGTTGAGAACTTGCCGGATATATGGCGACCTTTCCGGATTTGTGGCGACCTTGCGGAAATATGGCGACCTCGCCGGATTTATGGCGACCTTGCCGGATTTGTGGCGACCGTGCCGGAAATATGGCGACCTCGCCGGATTTATGGCGACCTTGCCGGATTTATGGCGACTTTGCCGGAAATGTGGCGACCTTGCCGGATATATGGCGACCATGCTGGAAATATGGCGACCTTGCCGGATTTGTGGCGATCTTGCCGGATGTATGGCGACCTTGCCGGAAATATGGCGACCTTGCCAGATTTCTGGCGACCTTGCCGGATTTATGGCGACCTTGCCGGATCTGTGGCGACTTTGCCGGAAATATGGCGACCTCGCCGGATTTGTGGCGACGCCGGAAATATGGCGTCCTCGCCGGATTTATGACGAACTTGCCGGAAATGTGGCGACCTCGCCGGATTTGTGTCGAACTTGCCGGAAATATGGCGACCTTGCCGGATTTATGGCGACCTTGCCGGATTTGTGGCGACTTTGCCGGGAATATGGCGACCTCGCCGGATTTATGGCGACATTGCCGGGTTTGTGGCGACCTTGCCGGAAATATGGCGACCTCGCCGGATTTATTGCGACCTTGCCGGATAAATGGCGACCTTGCCGGAAATATGGCGACCTCGCCGGATATATGGCGACATTGCCGGAAATATGGCGGCCTCGCCGGATTTATGGCGACCTCGCCGGATTTATGGCGACCTTGCCGGAAATATGGCGACCTTGCCGGAAATATGGCGACCTTGCCGGATTTGTGGCGACCTTGCCGGATATATGGCGACTTTGCCGGGAATATGGCGACTTCGCCGGATTTATGGCGACATTGCCGGGTTTGTGGCGACCTTGCCGTAAATATGGCGACCTCGCCGGATTTATTGCGACCATGCCGGATTTATGGAGACCTTGCTGGGAATATGTCGACCTTGCCGGGTTATGGCGACCTTGCTGGATTTATGACGACCTCGCGGGGAATATGGCGACCTTGCTGGATTTGTGGCGACCTTGCGGGAATTTGTGGCGACCTTGCCGGAAAATGGCATCCTTGCCGGATTTGTGGCGACTTTGCCTGATTTATGGCGACCTTGCCGGAATTATGGCGACCTCGCCGGATTTATGGCGACATTGCCGGGTTTGTGGCGACCTTGCCGGAAATATGGCGACCTCGCCGGGTTTATTGCGACCTTGCCGGATAAATGGCGACCTTGCCGGAAATATGCCGACCTCGCCGGATATATGGCGACCTTGCCGGAAATATGGCGGCCTCGCCGGATTTGTGGCGACGCCGGAAATATGGCGTCCTCGCCGGATTTATGACGAACTTGCCGGAAATGTGGCGACCTCGCCGGATTGTGTCGAACTTGCCGGAAATATGGCGACCTTGCCGGATTTATGGCGACCTTGCCGGATTTGTGGCGACTTTGCCGGGAATATGGCGACCTCGCCGGATTTATGGCGACATTGCCGGGTTTGTGGCGACCTTGCCGGAAATATGGCGACCTCGCCGGATTTATTGCGACCTTGCCGGATAAATGGCGACCTTGCCGGAAAATATGGCGACCTCGCCGGATATATGGCGACCTTGCCGGAAATATGGCGGCCTCGCCGGATTTATGGCGACCTCGCCTGATTTATGGCGACCTTGCCGGAAATATGGCGACCTTGCCGGAAATATGGAGACCTTGCCGGATTTGTGGCGACCTTGCCGGATATATGGCGACTTTGCCGGGAATATGGCGACTTCGCCGGATTTATGGCGACATTGCCGGGTTTGTGGAGACCTTGCTGGAAATATGTTGACCTTGCCGGGTTTATGGCGACCTTGCGGGATTTATGACGACCTCGCGGGGAATATGGCGACCTTGCTGGATTTGTGGCGACCTTGCGGGATTTGTGGCGACCTTGCCGGAAAAATGGCAACCTTGCCGGATTTGTGGCGACTTTGCCTGATTTATGGCGACCTTGCCGGAATTATGGTGCCCTGGCCGGATTTGTGGCGTCCTTGCCGGAAATATGGCGATCTCACCGGATTTATGGCGTCCTTGCCGGAAATATGGCAACCTCGCCGGATTTATGGCGACCTCGCCGGATTTATGGCGACCTTGCAGGAAATATGGCGACCACGCTGGATTTATGGCGGCCTCGCCGGATTTAGGTCGAACTTTCCGGAAATGTGGCGACCTCGCCGGATTTATGGCGACCATGCCGAATTTATGGCGACCTTGCCCAAATTATGGCGACCTTGCCGGTTTTGTGGCGATCTTGCCGGATTTATGGCGACATTTCCGGATTTGTGGCGACATTGGCGGAAATATGGCGACATCGCCGGATTTATGGCGACGTTGCCTGATTTGTGGCGACCGTGCCGGAAATATGGCGACCTCGCCGGATTTATGGTGACCTTGCCGGATTTGTGACGACCTCGCCGGAAATATTGCGACCTTGCCGGAATTATGGCGCCCTGGCCGGATTTGTGGCGTCCTTGCCGGAAATATGGCAACCTCGCCGGATTTATAGCGACCTCGCCGGATTTATGGCGACCTTGCAGGAAATATGGCGACCACGCTGGATTTATGGCGGCCTCGCCGGATTTAGGACGAACTTTCCGGAAATGTCGGATTTGTGACGACCTCGCCGGAAATACCTTGCCGGAATTGTGGCGACCATGCCGGTTTTATGGAGACCTTGCTGGAAATATGTCGACCTTGCCGGATTTATGGCGACCTTGCTAGATATATGGTGACCTTGCCGGAAATATGGCGATCTCGCCGGATTTATGGCGTCCTTGCCGGAAATATGGCAACCTCGCCTGATTTATGGCGACCTCGCCGGATTTATGGCGACCTTGCTCGAATTATGGCGACCTTGCCGGTTTTGTTGAGAACTTGCCGGATATATGGCGACCTTTCCGGATTTGTGGCGACCTTGCCGGAAATATGGGCGACCTCGCCGGATTTATGGCGACCTTGCCGGATTTGTGGCGACCGTGCCGGAAATATGGCGACCTCGCCGGATTTATGGCGACCTTGCCGGATTTATGGCGACTTTGCCGGAAATGTGGCGACCTTGCCGGATATATGGCGACCATGCCGGAAATATGACGACCTTGCCGGATTTGTGGCGATCTTGCCGGATGTATGGCGACCTTGCCGGAAATATGGCGACCTTGCCAGATTTCTGGCGACCTTGCCGGATTTATGGCGACCTTGCCGGATCTGTGGCGACTTTGCCGGAAATATGGCGACCTCGCCGGATTTGTGGCGACGACGGAAATATGGCGTACTCGCCGGATTTATGACGAACTTGCCGGAAATGTGGCGACCTCGCCGGATTTATGGCGACCATGCCGGATTTATGGCGACCTTGCCGGATTTGTGTCGAACTTGCCGGAAATATGGCGACCTTGCCGGATTTATGGCGACCTTGCCGGATTTGTGGCGACTTTGCCGGGAATATGGCGACCTCGCCGGATTTATGGCGACATTGCAGGGTTTGTGGCGACCTTGCCGGAAATATGGCGACCTCGCCGGATTTATTGCGACCTTGCCGGATAAATGGCGACCTTGCCGGAAATATGGCGACCTCGCGGATATATGGCGACCTTGCCGGAAAATATGGCGGCCTCGCCGGATTTATGGCGACCTCGCCGGATTTATGGCGACCTTGCCGGAAATATGGCGACCTTGCCGGAAATATGGCGACCTTGCCGGATTTGTGGCGACCTTGCCGGATATATGGCGACTTTGCCGGGAATATGGCGACTTCGCCGGATTTATGGCGACATTGCCGGGTTTGTGGCGACCTTGCCGTAAATATGGCGACCTCGCCGGATTTATTGCGACCTTGCCGGATAAATGGCGACCTTGCCGGAAATATGGCGATCTCGCCGGATATATGGCGACCTTGCCGGAAATATGGCGGCCTCGCCGGATTTATGGCGACCTCGCCGGATTTATGGCGACCTTGCCGGAAATATGGCGACCTTGCCGGATTTGTGGCGACCTTGCCGGATTTATGGCGACTTTGCCGGAAATGTGGCGACCTTGCCGGATTTGTTGCGACATTGCCGGATATATGGCGACCATGCCGGAAATATGGCGACCTTGCCGGATTTGTGGCGATCTTGCCGAATGTATGGCGACCTTGCCGGAAATATGGCGACCTTGCCAGATTTCTGGCGACCTTGCCGGATTTATGGCGACCTTGCCGGATCTGTGGCGACTTTGCCGGAAATATGGCGACCTCGCCGGATTTGTGGCGACGCCGGAAATATGGCGACCTCGCCGGATTTATGACGAACTTGCCGGAAATGTGCCGAACTTGCCGCATTTATGGCGACATTTCCGGATTTGTGGCGATCTTGCCGGAAATATAGCGACCATGCCGGATTTATGGCGGCCTTGCCGGATTTAGGACGACCTTGCCGGAAATGTGGGGACCTCGCCGGATTTATGGCGACCATGCAGGATTTATGGCGACCTTGCTCGAATTATGGCGACCTTGCCGGTTTTGTTGCGAACTTGCCGGATATATGGCGACCTTTCCGGATTTGTGGCGACCTTGCCGGAAATATGGCGACCTCGCCGGATTTATGGCGACCTTGCCGGATTTGTGGCGACCGTGCCGGAAATATGGCGACCTCGCCGGATTTATGGCGACCTTGCCGGATTTGTGGCGACCTTGCCGGAAATATGGCGACATCGCCGGATTTGTGGCGATCTTGTCGGATTTATGGCGACCTTGCCGGAAATATGGCTGCCTTGATTTGTGGCGACCTTGCCGGATTTATGCCGATCTTGCCGGAAATATGGCGACCTAGCCGTATTTGTGGCGACCTTGCCGGATTTATGGCGACCTTGCCGGAAATATGGCGACCTCGCCGGATTTGTGGCGACCTTGCGGGTTCATGGCGATCTTGCCGGAAATATGGCTACCTTGCCGGGTTTGTGGCGACCGTGCCGGAAATATGGCGACTTCGCCGGGTTTATGGCGACCTTGCTGGATTTGTGGCGACCTTGCCGGAAATATGGCCAACTCGCCGGGTTTGTGGCGATCTTGTCGGATTTATGGCGACCTTGCCGGAAATATGGCGGCCTTGATATGTGGCGACCTTGCCGGATTTATGCCGACCTTGCCGGAAATATGGCGACCTAGCCGTATTTGTGGCGACCTTGCCGGATTTATGCCGACCTTGCCGGAAATATGGCGACCTAACCGTATTTGTGGCGACCTTGCCGGATTTATGAAGACATCGCCGGAAATATTACGACGTTGCCGGATTTGTGGCGACCATGCCGGATTTATGGAGACCTTGCTGGAAATATGTCGACCTTGCCAGGTTTATGGCGACCTTGCGGGATTTATGACGACCTCGCGGGGAATATGGCGACCTTGCTGGGTTTGTGGCGACCTTGCGGGATTTATGGAGAGCTTGCCGGAAAAATGGAGACCTTGCCGGATTTGTGGCGACTTTGCCTGATTTATGGCGACCTTGCCGGAATTATGGCGCCCTGGCCGGATTTGTGGCGTCCTTGCCGGAAATATGGCGACCTTGCCGGATTTGTGGCTACCTTGCCGGATTTATGGCGACCTTGACGGACATATGGCGACCTCGCCGGATATATGGCGACGTTGCCGGATTTGTGGCGACCTTGCCGGAAATATGGCGACCTCTCCGGACTTTTGGCGGCCTTGCCGGATTTATGGCGACCTTGCCGGAAATATGGCGACCTCGCCGGATTTATTGCGACCTTGCCGGATAAATGGCGACCTTGCCGGAAATATGGCGACCTCGCCGGATATATGGCGACCTTGCCGCAAATTTGGCGGCCTCGCCGGATTTATGGCGACCTTGCCGGAAATATGGCGACCTTGCCGGATTTGTGGCGACCTTGCCGGATTTATGGCGACTTTGCCGGAAATATGGCGACCTTGCCGGATTTGTTGCGACATTGCCGGATATATGGCGACCATGCCGGGATTATGGCGACCCTGCCGGATTTGTGGCGACCTTGCCGGATTTATGACGACCTCGCCGGAAATATTGCGACCTCGCCGGATTTGTGGCGACCTTGCCCGATTTGTGGCGACCTTGCGGGAAATATGGCGACCTCGCCGGATTTGTGGCAATCTTGTCGGATTTATGGCGACCTTGCCGGAAATATGGCTGCCTTGATTTGTGGCGACCTTGCCGGATTTATGCCGATCTTGCCGGAAATATGGTGACCTAGCCGTATTTGTGGCGACCTTGCCGGATTTATGGCGACCTTGCCGGAAATATGGCGACCTCGCCGGATTTGTGGCGACCTTGCGGGGTTCATGGCGATCTTGCCGGAAATATGGCTGCCTTGCCGGATTTGTGGCGACTTTACCGGGAATATGGCGACCTCGCCGGATTTATGGCGACCTTGCCAGGTTTGTGGCGACCTTGCCGGAAATATGGTGACCTCGCCGGATTTATTGCGACCTTGCCGGATAAATGGCGACCTTGCCGGAAATATGGCGACCTCGCCGGATATATGGCGACCTTGCCGGAAATATGGCCGCCTCGCCGGATCTATGGCGACCTCGCCGGATTTATGGCGACCTTGCCGGAAATATGGCGACCTTGCCGGAAATATGGCGACCTTGCCGGATTTGTTGCGACATTGCCGGATTTATGGCGACCTTGCCGGAAATATGGCGACCTTGCCGGATTTGTGGCGATCTTGCCGGATGTATGGCGACCTTGCCGGGAATATGGCGACCTTGCCAGATTTCTGGCGACCTTGCCGGATTTATGGCGACCTCGCCGGAAATATGGCGACCTCGCCGGATTTATGGCGTCCTTGCCGGAAATATGGCAACATCGCCGGATTTATGGCGACCTTGCCGGAAATATGGCGACCTTGCCGGAAATATGGCGACCATGCCGAGTTTGTGGCGACCTTGCCGGATTTATGGCTACTATGGCGGAATTATGGCGAACTTGCCGTATTTGTGGCGATATTGCCGGATTTATGGCGATCTTTCCGGATTTGTGGCGACCTTGCCTGAAATATGGCGACCTCTCCGGATTTATGGCGACCTTGCAGGATTTTTGGCGACCTTGCCGTAAATATGGCGTCCTCGCCGGATTTGTGGCGACCTTGCCGGATTTATGCCGACCATGCCGTAAATATGGCGACCTCGCCGGATTTATGGCGACCTTTCCGGATTTGTGGCGAACTTGCATGAAATATGGCGACCTCTCCTGATTTATGGAGTCCTTGCAGGATTTGTGGCGATCTTGCCGGAAATATAGCGACCATGCCGGATTTATGGCGGCCTTGCCGGATTTAGGACGACCTTGCCGGAAATGTGGGGACCTCGCCGGATTTATGGCGACCATGCAGGATTTATGGCGACCTTGCTCGAATTATGGCGACCTTGCCGGTTTTGTTGCGAACTTGCCGGATATATGGCGACCTTTCCGGATTTGTGGCGACCTTGCCGGAAATATGGCGACCTCGCCGGATTTATGGCGACCTTGCCGGATTTGTGGCGACCGTGCCGGAAATATGGCGACCTCGCCGGATTTATGGCGACCTTGCCGGATTTGTGGCGACCTTGCCGGAAATATGGCGACATCGCCGGATTTGTGGCGATCTTGTCGGATTTATGGCGACCTTGCCGGAAATATGGCTGCCTTGATTTGTGGCGACCTTGCCGGATTTATGCCGATCTTGCCGGAAATATGGCGACCTAGCCGTATTTGTGGCGACCTTGCCGGATTTATGGCGACCTTGCCGGAAATATGGCGACCTCGCCGGATTTGTGGCGACCTTGCGGGGTTCATGGCGATCTTGCCGGAAATATGGCTACCTTGCCGGGTTTGTGGCGACCGTGCCGGAAATATGGCGACTTCGCCGGGTTTATGGCGACCTTGCTGGATTTGTGGCGACCTTGCCGGAAATATGGCCAACTCGCCGGGTTTGTGGCGATCTTGTCGGATTTATGGCGACCTTGCCGGAAATATGGCGGCCTTGATATGTGGCGACCTTGCCGGATTTATGCCGACCTTGCCGGAAATATGGCGACCTAGCCGTATTTGTGGCGACCTTGCCGGATTTATGCCGACCTTGCCGGAAATATGGCGACCTAACCGTATTTGTGGCGACCTTGCCGGATTTATGAAGACATCGCCGGAAATATTACGACGTTGCCGGATTTGTGGCGACCATGCCGGATTTATGGAGACCTTGCTGGAAATATGTCGACCTTGCCAGGTTTATGGCGACCTTGCGGGATTTATGACGACCTCGCGGGGAATATGGCGACCTTGCTGGGTTTGTGGCGACCTTGCGGGATTTATGGAGAGCTTGCCGGAAAAATGGAGACCTTGCCGGATTTGTGGCGACTTTGCCTGATTTATGGCGACCTTGCCGGAATTATGGCGCCCTGGCCGGATTTGTGGCGTCCTTGCCGGAAATATGGCGACCTTGCCGGATTTGTGGCTACCTTGCCGGATTTATGGCGACCTTGACGGACATATGGCGACCTCGCCGGATATATGGCGACGTTGCCGGATTTGTGGCGACCTTGCCGGAAATATGGCGACCTCTCCGGACTTTTGGCGGCCTTGCCGGATTTATGGCGACCTTGCCGGAAATATGGCGACCTCGCCGGATTTATTGCGACCTTGCCGGATAAATGGCGACCTTGCCGGAAATATGGCGACCTCGCCGGATATATGGCGACCTTGCCGCAAATTTGGCGGCCTCGCCGGATTTATGGCGACCTTGCCGGAAATATGGCGACCTTGCCGGATTTGTGGCGACCTTGCCGGATTTATGGCGACTTTGCCGGAAATATGGCGACCTTGCCGGATTTGTTGCGACATTGCCGGATATATGGCGACCATGCCGGGATTATGGCGACCCTGCCGGATTTGTGGCGACCTTGCCGGATTTATGACGACCTCGCCGGAAATATTGCGACCTCGCCGGATTTGTGGCGACCTTGCCCGATTTGTGGCGACCTTGCGGGAAATATGGCGACCTCGCCGGATTTGTGGCAATCTTGTCGGATTTATGGCGACCTTGCCGGAAATATGGCTGCCTTGATTTGTGGCGACCTTGCCGGATTTATGCCGATCTTGCCGGAAATATGGTGACCTAGCCGTATTTGTGGCGACCTTGCCGGATTTATGGCGACCTTGCCGGAAATATGGCGACCTCGCCGGATTTGTGGCGACCTTGCGGGGTTCATGGCGATCTTGCCGGAAATATGGCTGCCTTGCCGGATTTGTGGCGACTTTACCGGGAATATGGCGACCTCGCCGGATTTATGGCGACCTTGCCAGGTTTGTGGCGACCTTGCCGGAAATATGGTGACCTCGCCGGATTTATTGCGACCTTGCCGGATAAATGGCGACCTTGCCGGAAATATGGCGACCTCGCCGGATATATGGCGACCTTGCCGGAAATATGGCCGCCTCGCCGGATCTATGGCGACCTCGCCGGATTTATGGCGACCTTGCCGGAAATATGGCGACCTTGCCGGAAATATGGCGACCTTGCCGGATTTGTTGCGACATTGCCGGATTTATGGCGACCTTGCCGGAAATATGGCGACCTTGCCGGATTTGTGGCGATCTTGCCGGATGTATGGCGACCTTGCCGGGAATATGGCGACCTTGCCAGATTTCTGGCGACCTTGCCGGATTTATGGCGACCTCGCCGGAAATATGGCGACCTCGCCGGATTTATGGCGTCCTTGCCGGAAATATGGCAACATCGCCGGATTTATGGCGACCTTGCCGGAAATATGGCTACCTTGCCGGAAATATGGCGACCATGCCGAGTTTGTGGCGACCTTGCCGGATTTATGGCTACTATGGCGGAATTATGGCGAACTTGCCGTATTTGTGGCGATATTGCCGGATTTATGGCGATCTTTCCGGATTTGTGGCGACCTTGCCTGAAATATGGCGACCTCTCCGGATTTATGGCGACCTTGCAGGATTTTTGGCGACCTTGCCGTAAATATGGCGTCCTCGCCGGATTTGTGGCGACCTTGCCGGATTTATGCCGACCATGCCGTAAATATGGCGACCTCGCCGGATTTATGGCGACCTTTCCGGATTTGTGGCGAACTTGCATGAAATATGGCGACCTCTCCTGATTTATGGAGTCCTTGCAGGATTTGTGGCGTCGCCGGAAATATGGCGACCTCGCCGGATTTATGACGACCTTGCCCGATTTGTGGCGACCTTGCCGGAAATATGGCTACCTCGCCGGATATATGGCGACCTTGCCAGACATATGGTTACCTTGCCGGATTTGTGGCGACCTTGCCGGAAATATGGCGACCTTGCCGGGTTTGTGGCGACCTTGCCGGATATATGGCGATCTTGCCGGAAATATGGCGCCGTTGCCGGATTTCTGACGACGTTGCCGGATTTATGGCGACCTTGCCGGATTTATGGCGACATTTCCGGATTTGTGGCGACCTTGCCGGAAATATGTCGACCTCGCCGGATTTATGGCGATCTTGCCAGATTTGTGGCGACCTTGCCGGAAATATGGCGACTTCGCCGCATTGATGGCGACCTTGCCGGATTTGTGGCGAACTTGCATGAAATATGGCGACCTCTCCGGATTTATGGCGATCTCGCCGGATTTATGGCGACCTTGCCGGAAATATGGCGACCTTGCCGGAAATATGGCGACCATGCCGAGTTTGTGGCGACCTTTTCCGGATTTATGGCTACTATGGCGGAATTATGGCGAACTTACCATATTTGTGGCGACATTGCCGGATTTATGGCGACCTTTCCGGATTTGTGGCGACCTTACCTGAAATATGGCGACCTCTCCGGATTTATGGCGACCTTGCAGGATTTTTGGCGACGTTGCCGGAAATATGGCGACCTTGCCGGAAATATGGCGACCTTGCCGAATTTGTGGCGACCTTGCTGGATTTATGGCGACCTTGCCGTAAATATGGCGCCCTCGCCGGATTTGTGGCGACCTTGCCGGATTTATGCCGACCATGCCGGAAATATGGCGACCTCGCCGGATTTATGGCGACCTTTCCGGATTTGTGGCGAACTTGCATGAAATATGGCGACCTCTCCGGATTTATGGCGTCCTTGCAGGATTTGTGGCGTCGCCGGAAATATGGCGACCTCGCCGGATTTATGACAACCTTGCCCGATTTGTGGCGACCTTGCCGGAAATATGGCTACCTCGCCGGATATATGGCGACCTTGCCAGACATATGGTTACCTTGCCGGATTTGTGGCGACCTCGCCGGATTAATGGCGACCTTGCCGGAAATATGGCGACCTTGCCGGGTTTGTGGCGACCTTGCCGGATATATGGCGATCTTGCCGGAAATATGGCGTCGTTGCCGGATTTCTGACGACGTTGCCGGATTTATGGCGACCTTGCCGGATTTATGGCGACATTTCCGGATTTGTGGCGACCTTGCCGGAAATATGTCGACCTCGCCGGATTTATGGCGATCTTGCCAGATTTGTGGCGACCTTGCCGGAAATATGGCGACTTCGCCGCATTGATGGCGACCTTTCCGGATTTGTGGCGAACTTGCATGAAATATGGCGACCTCTCCGGATTTATGGCGATCTCGCCGGATTTATGGCGACCTTGCCGGAAATACGGCGACCTTGCCGGGTTGGTGGCGACCTTGCCGGATGTATGGCGATCTTGTCGGAAATATGGCGCCGTTGCCTTATTTCTGACGACCTTGCCGCATTTATGGCGACCTTGCCGGATTTATGGCGACCTTTTCGGATTTGTGGCGACCTTGCCGGAGTTGTGGCGACCTTGCCGTAAATATGGCGACCTTGCCGGATTTGTGGCGACCTTGCCGGATATATAGCGACCTTGCCGGAAATATGGCAGCCTTGCCGGATTTGTGGCGACCTTGCCAGATTTATGGCGACCTTGCCGGAAATATGGCGACCTTGCCGGGTTTGTGGCGACCTTGCCGGATATATGGCGATCTTGCCGGAAATATGGCGCCGTTGCCGGATTTCTGACGACGTTGCCGGATTTATGGCGACCTTGCCGGATTTATGGCGACATTTCCGGATTTGTGGCGACCTTGCCGGAAATATGTCGACCTCGCCGGATTTATGGCGATCTTGCCAGATTTGTGGCGACCTTGCCGGAAATATGGCGACTTCGCCGCATTGATGGCGACCTTGCCGGATTTGTGGCGAACTTGCATGAAATATGGCGACCTCTCCGGATTTATGGCGATCTCGCCGGATTTATGGCGACCTTGCCGGAAATACGGCGACCTTGCCGGGTTGGTGGCGACCTTGCCGGATGTATGGCGATCTTGTCGGAAATATGGCGCCGTTGCCTTATTTCTGACGACCTTGCCGGATTTATGGCGACCTTGCCGGATTTATGGCGACCTTTTCGGATTTGTGGCGACCTTGCCGGATTTGTGGCGACCTTGCCGTAAATATGGCGACCTTGCCGGATTTGTGACGACCTTGCCGGATATATAGCGACCTTGCCGGAAATATGGCAGCCTTGCCGGATTTGTGGCCACCTTGCCAGATTTATGGCGACCTTGCCGGAAATATGGCGACCTTGCCG
>JAXLNO010003307.1:420014-466720 GCA_038087875.1 Malacoraja senta
AGTTATGGCGGCTTTGCAGATTTATGGCGACCTCGCCTGAATTATGGCGACTTGCCGGAAATATGGCGACCTTGCCGGATTTATGGCGACCTTGCCGCATTTTTGGCGACCTTACCGGATTTATGGTGACCTTGCCGGAAATATGGCGACTTTGCCGGGGATGTGGCGACCTTGCCGCATTTGTGGCGACCTTGCTGGATTTGTGGCGACCTTGCCAGATTAATGGCGACCTTGCCGGAAATGTGTTGACCTTGCCGGATTTGTGGCGACCTTGCCGGATTTATGGCAACCTTGCCGGGGATGTGGCGACCTTGCCGGATTTGTGGCAACCTTGCCGGATTTATGGCGACCTTGCCTGAATTGTGCCGACCTTGCAGTATTTATGGCGACCTTGCCGGATTTATGGCGACCTTGCCGCAAATGTGGCGACCTTGCCGGATTTGTGGCGACCTTGCCGGATTTATGGCGACCTTGTGGGATTTGTGGCGACCTTGCCGGATTTATGGCGACCTTGCAGGAAATGTGGCGACCTTGCCCGATTTGTGGCTCCCTTGCCGGATTTATGGCGACCTTGCCGGAAATATGGCGACTTGCCGGATTTGAGGCAAACTTGCCGGATTTATGGCGACCTTGTCGGAAATATGGCGACCTTGCCCGATTTGTGGCTCCCTTGCCGGATTTATGGCGACCTTGCCGGAAATATGGCGACTTGCCGGATTTGTGGCGACCATGCCGAATTTATGGCGACCTTGACGGAAATATGGCGACCTTGCGGATTTGTGGCAACCTTGCCGGAAATATGTCGACGTTGCCGGATTTATGGCGTCCTAGCCGGATTTATGGCGATCTCGCCGGATTTATGGCGACCTTGCCGGATTTTTGGCGACCTTGCCGGAAATATGGCGACCTCGCCGTATTTAAGGCGACCTTGCCGGATATGCGGCGAGCTTGCCGGATTTACGGAGACCCTGCCGGATTTATGGCGACCTTGCCGGATTTATGGCGACCTTGCCGGAAATGTGGCGACCTTACCGGATATGAGGCCACCTTGCCGCATTTACGGCGACCTCGCCGGAAATATGGCCACCTTCCCTGATTTGTGTCCACCATGCCGGAGGGAAAGAGAAAGAGATTAGTTAAAACAAATGTAGGTCCCTTGCAGTCAGAAACAGGTGAATTGATCATGGGGAACAAGGATATGGCGGACCAATTGAATAACTACTTTGGTTCCGTCTTCACTAAGGAAGACATAAATAATCTGCCGGAAATAGCAGGGAGCCGCGGGTCAAAGGAGATGGAGGAACTGAGTGAAATCCAGGTTAGTCGGGAAGTGGTGTTGGGTAAATTGAATGGATTAAAGGCCGATAAATCACCAGGGCCCGATAGGCTGCATCCCAGAGTACTTAAGGAAGTAGCTCCAGAAATAGTGGATGCGTTAGTGATAATTTTTCAAAACTCTTTAGATTCTGGAGTAGTTCCTGAGGATTGGAGGGTAGCAAACGTAACCCCACTTTTTAAGAAGGGAGCGAGAGAGAAAACGGGGAATTACAGGATAGTTAGTCTAACATCGGTAGTGGGGGAACTGCTAGAGTCAGTTATTAAAGATGAGATAGCAGCACATTTGGAAAGTGGTGAAATCATTGGACAAAGTCAGCATGGATTTACGAAAGATAAATCGTGTCTGACGAATCTTATAGAATTTTTCGAGGATGTAACTAGTAGAGTGGATAGGGGAGAACCAGTGGATGTGTTGTATCTGGACTTTCAGAAGGCTTTCGACAAGGTACCACATAAGAGATTAGGATACAAACTTAAATCACACGGTATTGGGGGTTCAGTATTGATGTGGATAGAGAACTGGCTGGCAAACAGGAAGCAAAGAGTTGGAGTAAACGGGTCCTTTTCACAATGGCAGGCAGTGACTAGTGGGGTACCGCAAGGCTCAGTGCTGGGACCCCAGCTATTTACAATTTATATTAATGATCTGGACGAGGGAATTGAAAGCAACATCTCCAAGTTTGCGGATGACACTAAGCTGGGGGGCAGTGTTAGCTGTGAGGAAGATGCTAGGAGACTGCAAGGTGACTTGGATAGGCTGGGTGAGCGGGCAAATGTTTGGCAGATGCAGTATAATGTGGATAAATGTGAGGTTATCCACTTTGGTGCCAAAAACGGGAAGGCAGACTATTATCTAAATGGTGGCCGATTAGGAAATGGGGAGATGCAGCGAGACCTGGGTGTCATGGTACACCAGTCATTGAAAGCAGGCATGCAGGTGCAGCAGGCAGTGAAGAAAGCTAATGGTATGTTGGACTTCATAGCAAGAGGATTTGAGTATAGGAGCAGGGAGGTTCTACTGCAGTTGTACAGGGTCTTGGTGAGACCACACCTGGAGTATTGCGTACAGTTTTGGTCTCCAAATCTGAGGAAGGATATTATAGCCATAGAGGGAGTGCAAAGAGGGTTCACGAGACTGATTCCTGGGATGTCAGGACTTTCATATGAAGAAAGACTGGATAGACTTGGCTTATACTCGCTAGAATTTAGGAGATTGTGAGGGGATCTTATAGAAACGTACAAAATTCTTATGGGGTTGGACAGGCTAGATGCAGGAAGATTGTTCCCGATGTTGGGGAAGTCCAGGACAAGGGGTCACAGCTTAAGGATAAGGGGGAAATCCTTTAAGACCGAGATGAGGAAAAACTTTTTCACACAGAGAGTGGTGAATCTCTGGAACTCTCTGCCACAGAGGGTAGTTGAGGCCAGTTCATTGGCTATATTTAAGAGGGAGTTAGATGTGGCCCTTGTGGCTAAAGGGATCAGGGGGTATGGAGAGAAGGCAGGTGCGGGATACTGAGTTGGATGATCAGCCATGATCATATTGAATGGCGGTGCAGGCTCGAAGGGCCGAATGGCCTACTCCTGCACCTATTTTCTATGTATCTATGTATCTATGTAAACACCCTGTAAACCACATGTAAACCCGGCTAACGCCCTGTAAACCCCTGTAAAACTCTCTAAACCCATATAAATCACTCTAAACCAGCTTCAACCCCTCTGAACCCATGTAAACATCTGTAAACCTCTCTAAAACCCTCTAAACTCCTCCAAACCTCTCCAAACACCTGCAAATACCTGCAAACCCCTTTAAGCACTCTAAACCTATCTAAAACCCTCTAAACCCCTCTAAACCCCTATAAGTCCCTCTAAACCCCTGTAAACCCCTCTAAACAACTGTAAACCCATCTAACCTCTAATCCCCTGCAAATCACTGTAAACCCCTCTAAGTCCCAGTAAACGCCTGTAAACCCCTGTAAACCGCTCTAGACCCATGTAAACCCCCTATGAAGCCCTCTAAACCATCTAACCCCCTGTAAACCCCATGTAAATCTCTCTAAACCCCTGTAAACCTCTCAATACCCCTATAAACGCCTGTAAAGACATCAAACCCCATCTAAACCCCTGTAAACCTCTCTAAACACCTGTAAACCCGTGTAAATTCCTGTAACCCCTCTAAAGCCCTCTAAAACACTCTACACCCCTCTAAACCCATGTAATGCCCTCTAAACCCATTTAAACTCCAAACCACTGTAAACCCCTGTAAACCCCTGTAAACTCCAGTAAACCGCTCTAAACAACTCTGAACCCATCTAAAGCCCCGTAAACCACAGTAAACCTCAAAATCCACCAAAATCCGTCTAAACCCTGTAATTAGACCCTCTGTAAACTCCTCTAAACTCATCTAAACCCCTCTAAACCCAGCGGAAACCCTCCAGACCTTTCTAAACCCACTCTAAACCGCTCTAAACTCATATAGTCCCCTCTAAACCACTCCAAACTCCTCCATACCCCTCTAAACCCCACTAAACACCTCCAATCCTTTCCAAACACCTCTAATCCCCTCCAAACACCTCCAAACCCTTATAAACCCCTTGTAAACCACTCTAAACCCTTCCAAACCCCTCCGAACCACTCTAAACCACTCAGAGGTCCGAAAGCCGTTGGAGAGGTCGCTGAGGGAGGAGCTACAACCGAGCGGTAGGACTTAAAAAGGAGCGCGGGGGCTTGTTCCTAACAGAGGTCCGAAAGCCGTTGGAGAGGTCGCTGAGGGAGGAGCTACAACCGAGCGGTAGGACTTAAAAAGGAACCCAAATCGGCAACGTTCCACTTCAAAAACAAGTGGGTTTGAGGAAGCCGCTGATTGGTGGACGCAGATAAGAGAGAGCAGCTGATTGGGAGTCAGATCCCTGCTGATTGTACTGTATTGTAGCAGTTTGTTTTGTATTGTAGCAGTTTGTTTTGTATTCTATCAGTTTGTTTTATATTCTATCCAGGGTAAGGGGAGTATGACGGCCAGGGCAGTTTACTGTGCTGGATGTCAGATGTGGGAAGTCATGGAGTCTGATAGCCCTCCAGACGTCCACATCTGCGCCAGGTGTATCGAGATGGGGCTCCTAATGGACCGTATTAGGAACCTGGAGCAGCAGCTCGATGACCTCCGTCTGGTCAGGGAGAGCGAGGAAGTCATTGAGAGGAGTTACAGGGATGTGGTCACTCCAACACCACAGGAGGCAGTCAAGTGGATCACGGTTGGGAGAGGCAAGGGGCACAGGCAGGGACTAGAGAGTACCCCGGTGGCTGTACACCTTGACAATAAGTACTCCTGTTTGAGCACTGTTGGGGTGGACAGCCTACCTGGGGGTAGCGACAGCGGCCGGTCCTCCGGTATAGAGACCGGTCCTGTTGCTCAGAAGGGTAAGGAAAAGAAGAGGAGGGCAATATTAATAGGGGACTCTATAGTTAGGGGGTCAGACAGGCGATTCTGTGGACGCAGTCGGGAGACCCGGATGGTAGTTTGCCTCCCTGGTGCCAGGGTCTGTGATGTGTCCCAACGTGTCCAAGACATCCTGAAAGGGCAGGGAGAGGAGCCCGAGGTCGTGATACATATAGGTACCAATGACATAGGTAAAAAAAGAGAAGAGGTCCTGAAAGGAGAATTTAGGGAGTTAGGAGGGGAGTTAAAGAGAAGGACAGCAAAGGTAACAATCTCGGGATTACTGCCTGTACCACGCGACAGTGAGAGTAGGAATGGAGCGAGGTGGAGGATAAATGCGTGGCTGAAGGACTGGTGCAGAAGGCAGGGATTCAAATTTCTGGATCATTGGGACTTCTTTTGTGGAAGGTTCGACCTGTACAAAAAGGATGGGCTGCACTTGAACCTGAGGGGGACCGATATCCTGGCGGGGAGATCTGCAAAGGCTACTGGGGAGACTTTAAACTAGAATGGTTGGGGGGAGGGACTCAAATAGAGAATGCTATTAGACAGTGTGTGAGGCAGGAGGCAGAGAAGGAAAGCACTCAGACCCAACATGTAGGGGGGAAAGAAGAAAACAATAATAAACAGAGAATAAGTGGTGGTGGGGTTCTTAAATGGGTGAGCAGAGAAACAGAGGGGTGTAAAATGCGGGCGGAAGCAATAGGTAGCAAGGTGAAAGGTAAAAGTGGCAGGCAGACAAATCCAGGGCAAAAATCAAAAAGAGCCACTTTTCAACATAATTGTATAAGGGGTAAGAGCGTTGTAAAAATAAGCCTGAAGGCTTTGTGTCTCAATGCAAGGATCATTCGTAATAAGGTGGATGAGTTGAACGTGCAGATAGCAATTAATGATTATGATATAGTTGGGATCTCGGAGACATGGCTCCAAGGTGACCAAGGCTGGGAGCTGAACATCCAGGGATATTCAATATTCAGGAGGGATAGAGAGAAAGGAAAAGGAGGTGGGGTGGCGTTGCTGGTTAGAGAGGAGATTAACGCAGTGGAAAGGAAGGACATTAGCTTGGAGGATGTGGAATCGGTATGGGTAGAGCTGCGAAACACTAAGGGGCAGAAAACGCTGTTGGGCGTTGTGTACAGGCCACCTAGCAGTAGTAGTGAAGTTGGGGATGGCATCAAACAGGAAATTAGAAATGCGTGCAACAAAGGCAAAACAGTTATAATGGGTGACTTCAATCTACATATAGATTGGGTGAATCAAATTGGCAGGGGTGCTGAGGAAGAGGATTTCTTGGAATGTATGAGGGATAGTTATCTAAACCAACATGTAGAGGAACCAACGAGAGAGCAGGCTATTCTAGACTGGGTATTGAGTAATGAGGAAGGGTTAGTTAGCAGACTTGTTGTGCGTGCCCCCTTGGGCAAGAGTGATCATAATATGGTTGAGTTCTTCATTAGGATGGAGAGTGACATTGTTAATTCAGAAACAACGGTTCTGAACTTAAAGAAAGGTAACTTTGAGGGTATGAGACGTGAATTGGCCAAGATTGACTGGCAATTAGTTCTAAAAGGGTTGACGGTGGATATGCAATGGAAGGCATTTAAAGACTGCATGGATGAACTACAAAAATTGTTCATCCCAGTTTGGCAAAAGAATAAATCAAGGAAGGTAGTGCATCCGTGGATAACAAGGGAAATCAGGGATAGTATCAAAGCAAAAGATGATGTGTACAAATTAGCCAGAAAAAGCAGCATACCAGAGGACTGGGAGAAATTCAGAGACCAGCAGAGGAGGACAAAGGGCTTAATTAGGAAAGGGAAAATAGATTATGAAAGGAAACTGGCAGGGAACATAAAAACTGACTGCAAAAGTTTTTATAGATATGTGAAGAGAAAGAGATTAGTTAAATCAAATGTAGGTCCCTTGCAGTCAGAAACAGGTGAATTGATCATGGGGAACAAGGATATGGCAGACCAATTGAATAACTACTTTGGTTCCGTCTTCACTAAGGAAGACATAAATAATCTGCCGGAAATAGCAGGGGGCCGCGGGTCAAAGGAGATGGATGAACTGAGTGAAATCCAGGTTAGTCAGGAAGTGGTGTTGGGTAAATTGAATGGATTAAAGGCCGATAAATCACCAGGGCCAGATAGGCTGCATCCCAGAGTACTTAAGGAAGTAGCTCCAGAAATAGTGGATGCATTAGTGATAATTTTTCAAAACTCTTTAGATTCTGGAGTAGTTCCTGAGGATTGGAGGGTAGCAAACGTAACCCCACTTTTTAAGAAGGGAGGGAGAGAGAAAACGGGGAATTACAGACCAGTTAGTCTAACATCGGTAGTGGGGAAACTGCTAGAGTCAGTTATTAAAGATGGGATAGCAGCACATTTGGAAAGTGGTGAAATCATTGGACAAAGTCAGCATGGATTTACGAAAGGTAAATCGTGTCTGACGAATCTTATAGAATTTTTCGAGGATGTAACTAGTAGAGTGGATAGGGGAGAACCAGTGGATGTGTTGTATCTGGACTTTCAGAAGGCTTTCGACAAGGTACCACATAAGAGATTAGGATACAAACTTAAATCACACGGTATTAGGGGTTCAGTATTGATGTGGATAGAGAACTGGCTGGCAAACAGGAAGCAAAGAGTAGGAGTAAACGGGTCCTTTTCACAATGGCAGGCAGTGACTAGTGGGGTACCACAAGGCTCAGTGCTGGGACCCCAGCTATTTACAATTTATATTAATGATCTGGACGAGGGAATTGAAAGCAACATCTCCAAGTTTGCGGATGACACTAAGCTGGGGGGCAGTGTTAGCTGTGAGGAGGATGCTAGGAGACTGCAAGGTGACTTGGATAGGCTGGGTGAGTGGGCAAATGTTTGGCAGATGCAGTATAATGTGGATAAATGTGAGGTTATCCACTTTGGTAGCAAAAACGGGAAGGCAGACTATTATCTAAATGGTGGCCGATTAGGAAATGGGGAGATGCAGCGAGACCTGGGTGTCATGGTACACCAGTCATTGAAAGTAGGCATGCAGGTGCAGCAGGCAGTGAAGAAAGCGAATGGTATGTTGGCCTTCATAGCAAGAGGATTTGAGTATAGGAGCAGCGAGGTTCTACTGCAGTTGTACAGGGTCTTGGTGAGACCACACCTGGAGTATTGCGTACAGTTTTGGTCTACAAATCTGAGGAAGGACATTATAGCCATAGAGGGAGTGCAGAGAAGGTTCACCAGACTGATTCCTGTGATGTCAGGACTTTCATATGAAGAAAGACTGGATAGACTTGGCTTATACTCGCTAGAATTTAGGAGATTGAGAGGGGATCTTATAGAAACGTACAAGATTCTTATGGGGATGGACAGGCTAGATGCAGGAAGATTGTTCCCGATGTTGGGGAAGTCCAGGACAAGGGGTCACAGCTTAAGGATAAGGGGGAAATCCTTTAAGACCGAGATGAGGAAAAACTTTTTCACACAGAGAGTGGTGAATCTCTGGAACTCTCTGCCACAGAGGGTAGTTGAGGCCAGTTCATTGGCTATATTTAAGAGGGAATTAGATGTGGCCCTTGTGGCTAAAGGGATCAGGGGGTATGGAGAGAAGGCAGGTACGGGATACTGAGTTGGATGATCAGCCATGATCGTATTGAATGGCGGTGCAGGCTCGAAGGGCCGAATGGCCTACTCCTGCACCTAATTTCTATGTATCTATGTATCTATGTAATCGCACCCAAACACATCCAAACACCTCCATACCCCTCTAAACCATTCTAAACCAATTTAAACACCTCCAAACCCCTCCAACCCCCTCTAAACCCCTCTAAATCCCCTATAAACCTCTCGAAACTCGAGGAAACCCCTCGTAATACCTCTAACCCTCTCGAAACACCTATAAACCCCTCGAAACACCTCTAAAACACGAATAACCCTTCTAAACAGCTGTAAACCACTGAAAACCCCTCTAAACACCTCTAAACCCATCTAAACAGCTCTAACCGCCTCAAAACCCACCTAAATCCCTCTAAACCCCTCTAAACCCTCCGAAAACCCTCTAAACACCTCAAAGCCCCTCTAAACCCCTCTAATTCCCTCTAAACCCATCTAAACCCATATAATCCCCTCAAATGTCCAGACGTAAGAACAGCTTCGCACAGGAAGGAGCTGCAGATGCTGCTTTCAACCGAAGATAAACAAAAAATCTGTAGTAACCCAGCGTGACAGACAGCATCTGTGGAGAAAAGGGTCTCGAAAAGGAACTGTGGGAGTCCGCACTGACCAGCGATCCCCACACATTATCGATGTCCGGCACACACTGGGGACAACTTACATTTAAACCTGTATATCTACAAGCCTGCGCGTCCTTGGAGTTTGGGAGGAAATTGAAGATGTCGGCGAAACTCCACGCGGTCAGGGGGAGAACGTACAAACTCCGTACAGACGGCACCCTTCGTTGGGATTGAACCCGCGTCTCTGGCGCTGTAAAGTAGCAACTACCGCTGTGCCACCGTGCTGGATAGCTTGAGCTCAGAAACGCAGGTATAACATATGTGGTCACAAACATCTGGAGTAAACGCGGGGCAGGCAGCATCTCTGGGGAAAATCCACGCGGTCACGGGGAGAACGTACAAACCGTCAGACGGTGGCCGTGGTCGAAATCGAACCCGGGTCTCTGAACCTGTGAGGCAGCAACTCTATCGCTGCGCCACTGTTTACTGGTGCCCTCCCATAATTTCCCATTTACTGGTGCCATCCCCTAAATCCCCATTTAATGGTGTCCTCCCCTAATTCACCATTTAATGTTGCGCTACCCTAATTCCCCATTTATTAGTGCCCTCCCGTAATTCCCAATTTACTGAGGCTCGCTCTTTTCGCACTAGG
Source organism: Malacoraja senta (assembly GCA_038087875.1). Taxonomy (NCBI): domain Eukaryota; kingdom Metazoa; phylum Chordata; class Chondrichthyes; order Rajiformes; family Rajidae; genus Malacoraja; species Malacoraja senta. The sequence goes on from JAXLNO010003307.1 coordinate 429,669, forward strand.
CTCGCAGCTTGTGCGCCCGGCTCGTAGTGTGCGGACGAGGTTCGCAGCTTTAGTATCAGGCTCGCACTTTTCGCACCAGCTTGCACTTTTCGGACCAGGCAGGCATTTTTCGCAGACTGCTCGTACTTTTCGCACCAGTCTCGCAATCTTCGCACAAGGCTCGTAGTTTTCGCACCAGGCTCCCACTTTTCGCAGCAGGCTCCCACTTTCGCAACAGGCTCGCACTTTTCGCACTAGGCTCGCACTTTTTGCGCCAGTTCACAGTTTTCGCACCAGGATCGCACTGTTTACCAAGGGTTGTGTTTACCAGGGGTAGTGTTTACCAGGGGAAGTGTTTGCCAAGGGACGTGATTAGCAAAGGTCGTGTTCCCAAACAGTCGTGTTTCTAAAAGGTCGTGTTTGCCAATGTTCATGTTCACCAAGCGTTGTGTTTGCTAAAGGTCGTGTTTGCTAAAGGTCGTGTTTAACAAGGGTCGTGTTTGCCAAGGCTCATGTTTACCAAACGTTGTGCCTACAAAGACTGTCTACCAAGGGTGGTGTGTACCAAGGGCAGTGTCTACCCAAGGTTGTGTCCTTGCCGGATTTGTGGCGACCTTGCCGGATTTATGGCGACCTTGCCTGAAATGTGGCGACTTTGACGGATTTGTGGCGACCTTGCCGGATTTATGGCAACCTTGCCGGGGATGTGGCGACCTTGCCGGATTTGTGGCAACCTTGCCGGATTTATGGCGACCTTGCCGAAATTGTGGCGACCTTGCCGTATTTGTGGCGACCTTGCCGGATTTATGGCGACCTTGCCGGATTTATGGCGACCTTGTGGGATTTGTGGCGACCTTGCCGGATTTATCGCGACCTTGCCGGTAATGTGGCGACCTTGCCGGACTTGTGGCGACATTGCCAGATTCATGGCGATCTTGCCGGAAATGTGGCGACCTTGCCGGATTTGTGGCGACGATGCCGGATTTCAGGCGACCTTGCCGAAATGTTGCGGCCTTGCCGGATTTGTGGCGATCTTGCCGGATCTATGGCGACCTTGCCGGAAATGTGGCGGCCTTGCCGGATTTGACGCGACCTTGCCGGACTTGTTGCGACCATGCCGGATTCATGGCGACCTTGCCGGAAATGTGGCGACCTTGCCGGATTTGTGGCGACGATGCCGGATTTCTGGCGACCTTGCCGAAATGTTGCGCCCTTGCCGGATCTATGGCGACTTTGCCGGAAATGTGGCGACCCTGTCGGATTTGACGTGACCTTGCCGAATTTATGGCTACCTTGATTGAAATGTGGCAACCATGCCGGATTTGACGCACCTTGCCGGATTTATGGTGACCTTGTCGGAAATATGGGGACCTTTTCGGATTTGTGGCGACCTTGCAGGATTTATGGCGACCTTGCCGGAAATATGGCGACCTTACCGAATTTGTGGCGACTTTGCCGGATTGTTGTCGACCTCGCCTGGAATGTAGTGACCTTGCCGGATTTGTGGCGACCTTGCCGCATTTATGGCGACCTCGACGGAAATGTTGCGATTTGCCGCATTTTTGGCGACTTTGCCGGATGTATGACGACCTTGCCGGAAATATGGCGACCTTGCCGGAAATGAGGCGACCTTGCCGGATTTGACGCCACCTTGCCGGATTAATGTCGACTTTGCCGGAAATATGGCGACCTTGCCGGATTTGAGGCAAACTTGCCGGATTTATGGCGACCTTGTCGGAAATATGGCGACCTTGCCCGATTTGTGGCGACCTTGCCACATTTATGGCGACCTTGCCGGAAATATGGCGACCTTGCCGGATTTGTGGCGACTTTACCGAATTTATGGCGACCTTGACGGAAATATGGCGACCTTGCCGGATTTATGGCCTCCTTGCCGGAAATATGGCGACCTTGCCGGATTTATGGCGTCCTAGCCGGATTTATGTCGACCGTGCCGGAAATACGGCGCCCTGGTCGGAGTTATGGCGGCTTTGCAGATTTATGGCGACCTTGCCGGATTTATGGCGACTTTGCCGGAAAGATGGCGACCTGGCCGGAATTATGGCGACCTTGCCGGATTTATGGTGACCTCGTCGGAAATATGGCGACCTCGCCGGATTTATGGCGACTTGCCGGAAATATGGCCACCTTGCCGGATTTATGGCGACCTTGCCGCATTTTTGGCGACCTTACCGGATTTATGGTGACCTTGCCGGAAATATGGCGACATTGCCGGATATGTGGCGAGCTTGCCGGATTTGTGGCGACCTTGCCGGATTTATGGCGACTTTGCCGGGGATGTGGCGACCTTGCCGCATTTGTGGCGACCTTGCTGGATTTATGGCGACCTTTCCGGATTAATGGCGACCTTGCCGGAAATGTGGCGACCTTGCCGGATTTGTGGCGACCTTGCCGAATTTATGGCGACCTTGACGGAAATATGGCGACCTTGCCGGATTTGTGGCAACCTTGCCGGAAATATGGCGACCTTGCCGGATTTATGGCGTCCTAGCCGGATTTATGTCGACCGTGCCGGAAATACGGCGACCTTGCCGGAGTTATGGCGACTTTGCAGATTTATGGCGACCTTGCCGGATTAATGGCGACTTTGCCGGAAAGATGGCGACCTCGCTTGAATTATGGCGACCTTGCCGGATTTATGGCGACTTACCGGAAATATGGCGACCTTTCCGGATTTATGGCGAGCTTGCCGCATTTTTGGCGACCTTACCGGATTTATGGTGACCTTGCCGGAAATATGGCGACATTGCCGGATATGTGGCGAGCTTGCCGGATTTATGGCGACTTTGCCGGGGATGTGGCGACCTTGCCGCATTTATGGCGACCTTGCTGGATTTGTGGCGACCTTGCCGGATTAATGGCGACCTTGCCGGAAATGTGTTGACCTTGCCGGATTTGTGGCGACCTTGCCGGATTTATGGCAACCTTGCCGGGGATGTGGCGACCTTGCAGTATTTGTGGCGACCTTGCCGGATTTATAGCGACCTTGCCGCAAATGTGGCGACCTTGCCGGATTTATGGCGACCTTGTGGGATTTGTGGCGACCTTGCCGGATTTATGGCGACCTTGCCGGAAATGTGGCGACCTTGCCGGACTTGTGGCGACATTGCCAGATTCATGGCGACCTTGCCGGAAATGTGGCGACCTTGGCGGATTTGTGGCGACGATGCCGGATTTCTGGCGACCTTGCCGAAATGATGCGACCTTGATGGATTTGTGGCGACCTTGCCGGATCTATGGCGGCCTTGCCGGAAATGTGGCGACCTTGCCGGGTTTGACGGGACCTTGCCGAATTTACGGCTACCTTCATTAAAATGTGGCGACCTTGCCGGATTTGACGCCACCTTGCCGGATTTATGGCGACTGCCGGAAATATGGCGATCTTGCCGGATTTGAGGCAAACTTACCGGATTTATGGCGACCTTATCGGAAATATGGCGACCTTGCCCGATTTGTGGCTCCCTTGCCGGATTTATGGCGACCTTGCCGCAAATATGGCGACTTGCCGGATTTGTGGCGACCATGCCGAATTTATGGCGACCTTGACGGAAATATGGCGACCTTGCCGGATTTGTGGCAACCTTGCCGGAAATATGTCGACGTTGCCGGATTTATGGCGTACTAGCCGGATTTATGGCGACCTCGCCGGATTTATGGCGACCTTGCCGGGTTTTTGGCGACCTTGCCGGAAATATGGCGACCTCGCCGTATTTAAGGCGACCTTGCCGGATATGCGGCGAGCTTGCCGGATTTACGGAGACCTTGCCGGATTTATGGCGACCTTGCCGGATTTATGGCGACCTCGCCGGAAATGTGGCGACCTTGCCGGATTTGAGGCCACCTTGCCGCATTTACGGCGACCTCGCCGGAAATATGGCGAACTTGCCGGATTTGAGGCCACCTTGCCGGATTTACGGCAACTTCGCCGGAAATATGGCCACCTTCCCTGATTTGTGTACACCATGCCGGAGAGAAAGAGAAAGAGATTAGTTAAAACAAATGTAGGTCCCTTGCAGTCAGAAACAGGGGAATTGATCATGGGGAACAAGGATATGGCGGAACAATTGAATAACTACTTTGGTTCCGTCTTCACTAAGGAAGACATAAATAATCTGCCGGAAATAGCAGGGGGCCGCGGGTCAAAGGAGATACATAGATACATAGATACATAGAAATTAGGTGCAGGAGTAGGCCATTCGGCCCTTCGAGCCTGCACCGCCATTCAATACGATCATGGCTGATCATCCAACTCAGTATCCCGTACCTGCCTTCTCTCCATACCCCCTGATCCCTTTAGCCACAAGGGCCACATCTAATTCCCTCTTAAATATAGCCAATGAACTGGCCTCAACTACCCTCTGTGGCAGAGAGTTCCAGAGATTCACCACTCTCTGTGTGAAAAAGTTTTTCCTCATCTCGGTCTTAAAGGATTTTCCCCTTATCCTTAAGCTGTGACCCCTTGTCCTGGACTTCCCCAACATCGGGAACAATCTTCCTGCATCTAGCCTGTCCAACCCCATAAGAATCTTGTACGTTTCTATAAGATCCCCTCTCAATCTCCTAAATTCTAGTGAGTATAAGCCAAGTCTATCCAGTCTTTCTTCATATGAAAGTCCTGACATCCCAGGAATCAGTCTGGTGAACCTTCTCTGCACTCCCTCTATGGCTATAATGTCCTTCCTCAGATTTGGAGACCAAAACTGTACGCAATACTCCAGGTGTGGTCTCACCAAGACCCTGTACAACTGCAGTAGAACCTCACTGCTCCTATACTCAAATCCTCTTGCTATGAAGGCCAACATACCATTCGCTTTCTTCACTGCCTGCTGCACCTGCATGCCTACTTTCAATGACTGGTGTACCATGACACCCAGGTCTCGCTGCATCTCCCCATTTCCTAATCGGCCACCATTTAGATAATAAATGGAGGAACTGAGTGAAATCCAGGTTAGTCGGGAGGTGGTGATGGGTAAATTGAATGGATTAAAGGCCGATAAATCGCCAGGGCCAGATAGGCTGCATCCCAGAGTATTTAAGGAAGTAGCTCCAGAATTAGTGGATGCATTAGTGATAATTTTTCAAAACTCTTTAGATTCTGGAGTAGTTCCTGAGGATTGGAGGGTAGCAAACGTAACCCCACATTTTAAGAAGTGAGGGAGAGAGAAAACGGGGAATTACAGACCAGTTAGTCTAACATCGGTAGTGGGGAAACTGCTAGAGTCAGTTATTAAAGATGAGATAGCAGCACATTTGGAAAGTGGTGAAATCATTGGACAAAGTCAGCATGGATTTACGAAAGGTAAATCGTGTCTGACGAATCTTACAGAATTTTTCGAGGATGTAACTAGTAGAGTGGATAGGGGAGAACCAGTGGATGTGTTGTATCTGGACTTTCAGAAGGCTTTCGACAAGGTACCACATAAGAGATTAGTGTACAAACTTAAAGCACACGGTATTGGGGGTTCAGTATTGATGTGGATAGAGAACTGGCTGGCAAACAGGATGCAAAGAGTAGGAGTAAACGGGTCCTTTTCAGAATGGCAGGCAGTGACTAGTGGGGTACCGCAAGGCTCAGTGCTGGGACCCCAGCTATTTACAATATATATTAATGATTTGGACGAGGGAATTGAATGCAACAGCTCCAAGTTTGCGGATGACACGAAGCTGGGGGGCAGTGTTAGCTGTGAGGAGGATGCCAGGAGGCTGCAAGGTGACTTGGATAGGCTGGGTGAGTGGGCAAATGCATGGCAGATGCAGTATAATGTGGATAAATGTGAGGTTATCCACTTTGGTGGCAAAAACAGGAAAGCAGACTATTATCTAAATGGTGGCCGATTAGGAAAAGGGGAGATGCAATGAGACCTGGGTGTCATGGTACACCAGTCATTGAAAGTAGGCATGCAGGTGCAGCAGGCAGTGAAGAAAGCGAATGGTATGTTAGCATTCATAGCAAAAGGATTTGAGTATAGGAGCAGGGAGGTTCTACTGCAGTTGTACAGGGTCTTGGTGAGACCACATCTGGAGTATTGCGTACAGTTTTGGTCTACAAATCTGAGGAAAGACATTATTGCCATAGAGGGAGTGCAGAGGAGGTTCATCAGACTGATTCCTAGGATGTCAGGACTTTCATATGAAGAAAGACTGGATAGACTCGGCTTTTACTCGCTAGAATTTAGGAGATTGAGGGGGGGTCTTACAGAAACTTACCAAATTCTCAAGGGGTTGGACAGGTTAGATGCAGGAAGATTGTTCCCGATGTTGGGGAAGTTCAGGACAAGGGGTCACAGCTTAAGGATGGAGGGGAAATCCTTTAGGACCGAGATGAGAAAAACCTTTTTCACACAGAGAGTGGTGAATCTGTGGAATTCTCTGCCACAGAAGGTAGTTGAGGCCAGTTCATGGCTATATTTAAGAGGGAGTTAGATGTGGCCCTTGTGGCTAAGGGGATCAGGGGGTATGGAGAGAAGGCAGGTACGGGATACTGAGTTGGATGATCAGCCATGATCATACTGAATGGGCATATCGAAGGGCCGAATGGCCTACTCCTGCACCTATTTTCTATGTTTCTATGTTCCTCAGCTGGCTTTTGGGAAACCTACAGAATCCGGTCAGAATGAATGCACCTTTCCTATTGAATGCTCTGCCCATGTACGAGGTACAGTGTCAAGCTTTGTTTTGCATGCTATATAATCAGATAAGTCTATACAAGCAAACTCAATGCTAGCTTTCTTTCAAGAGGACTTGTATTCAAAAACAGGGATGTAACGTTAAGTCTCTATAAGGCTCTGGTCAGGCCACATTTGGAATATTTTGAGCAATTTTGGGCACCATATCTGAGGAAGGATGTGCTGGCTCTGGAGAGGGTTCAGATGAGGTTTACAAGAATGATCCCAGGAATGAGTAGGTTAACCTATGATCAGTGTTTATCGGCGCTGGGCCTGTACTCGCTGGAGTTTAGATAAATAAGTGGGGACCACATTGAAACGTACAGAATAATGAACGGCTTGCATAGAGTGGATGGGGCAGGATGTTTCCACTAGTGGAAGAGTTTAGGACTAGATGTCATAGCCTCAGAATTAAAGGACGTTCATTTAGGAATGTATTGAGAATAAATTTATTTAGTCAGAGGGTGGTGAATCTGTGATTTGTTTTGCCACAGAAGGCTGTGGAGGCCGTCAGTGGATATATTTAAGGCAGCGATAGATAAATTCTTGATTAGCACAGGATATGGGGAGAAGGCAGAAGAAAGACTTGCTGAGCCGAAAAGCCTAATTCTACTCCTATTATTATGACCTTATTATAATCAAGTCAATCTCAAGGACAATATGTGGAGTAAAGTGCAAGATACAGATTGCAGAATGGATCTCTCAGCATTGTAACACATCAGTTCCAAAGATGCAGTCTATGGTAACATTGAACATTCATGTGTAATTCATGTTTACAGGGATATGGGTCAAACACAAGCTGGTATTACGAGTGTATGGGGCATGGGCATGGACAAGTTGGGCCAGAGGGCCTGTTTCCATGCTGTATGACTCTATGTCTGAAGCCCCCACCCCCTGCACCAGCTCCTGAGTCACCTACTGATCTGTACTGTCTTCCTCTTTCTTGTCTCTTGAACACGGGGCACAGGTAGTGCGATCCCTTATCTCCGTGTCTCCCTCTCCCCTGACTCTCAGTCTGAAGAAGGGGCTTGTCCCGCTGAGTTACTCCAGCATTTTGTGTCTACCTTCGGTTTAAACCAGCATCTGCAGTTCCTTCTTACACAGAGTGAGATTATAAGACTGGAGTTACTTTTTAACCACATGTCTCACTCCATGCCTCATCTCCCTCTCTGCCTGTGTCATTGCTAGTAATATGGACTATGAGCTCTGGCTGCTCACCTCCCCCTTTCAGAATAGAAACAAAGAAACACAGAACATAGGCGCAGGACAAGGCCATTCGGCCCTTGAGCCAGCACCGCCATTCAATATGATCATGGCTGATCATCCAAAATCAGTACCCCGTTCTTGCTTTCTCCCCATCTCCCTTGATTCCGTTAGCACTAAGAGCTATATCTAACACTCTCTTGAATACATCAAGTAAATTGGCCTCCACTGCCTTCTGTGCCAGAGAATTCCACAAATTCACAGCTCTCTGGGTGAGAAAGGTTTTTCTCATCTGAGTCCTGAATTGCCTTCCCCTTATTCTTAAACTGTGACCCCCTGGTTCTGGACTCCCCCAACATCGGGAACATTTCTCATGCATCAAGCCTGTGCAATCCCTTAAGAAACATATATGTATCTTTCATATTCCCTCTCATCCTGAATTCCAGGAAATAGAAGCCCAGTCGTTCCATTCTTGCATCATATGTCAGTCTCGCCATCCCGGGAATTAACCTGGTGAACCTACGCTGCACTCCCTCAATAGCAAGAATGTCCTTCCTCAAATTAGGAGACCATAAAGCACACAATACTCCTGGCATGTTCTCACCAGGTCCATGTATACTGCAGTAGGACCAGCCTACTCCTATAGTCAAATCCTCTCGCTATGAAGGCAAACATGCCATTAGCTTTCTTCTCTGCCTGCTGTACCTGCATGTTTACTTTTAGTGGCTGATGCACAAGGATACCCAGGCCGCGATGCACCTGTCCTTTTCCAAACCTGATACCATTCAGATAATAATCTGCCTTCTTGTTCTTGCCATCAAAGTGGATAACCTCACATTTATCCACATTATACTGAATCTTCCATGCATCTTCCCACTCACCCAACCTATCCGTCAACCTGCAGCCTCATAGCATCCTCCTCGCAGCACACACTGCCACCCAGCTTTGTGTCATATACAAACGGAGATGTTACATTTAATTCCTTTGACTATATTGTTAATATCTATTGTCAATAACTGGGGTCCCAGCACTGAGCCTTGCGCACTCCGCTAGTCACTGCCTGCCATTATGAAAAGTACCCAATGTCCTGTGTCCGCTCAGATCTGGCACCAGATAGGCAACACATCGTACTGTAGTCTCGCCCATGGCCGCAGAAACAGCAGAGTCCCCATCACTATTTGAGCAATTTTGGGCCCCATATCTGAGGAAGGATAGGCTGGCTCTGGAGAGGGTCCAGAGGAGGTTTACAAGAATGATCCCAGGAATGAGTAGGTTAACCTATGATGAGCGTTTGTCGGCACTGGGCCTGTACTCGCTGGAGTTTAGAAGAATGAGGCGGGACCTCATTGAAACGTACAGAATAGTGAAAGGCTTAGATAGAGTGGATGTGGAGAAGATGTTTCCACTAGTGGTTGAGTCGAGGACTAGAGGGCGTAGCCTCAGAATTAAAGGATGTTCATGTTGGAAGGAGAGGAGGAGGAATTTCTTCAGTCAGAGGGAGATGAATCTGTGGAATTCTTTGCCACAGAAGGCCGTGGAGGCCAGGTCAGTGGATATTTTTAAGGCATAGGTAGAAAGATTCTTGATTAGTACAAAAATCAGGGGTTGTTGAGGGAGTGCAGCGTAGGTTCACCAGGTTAATACCCGGGATGGTGGGACTGTCATATGCTGAGAGAATGGAGCGGCTGGGCTTGTATACTCTGGGATTTAGAAGGATGAGAGGGCATATTATTGAAACATATAAGATTATTAAGGGTTTGGACACGCTAGAGGCAGGAAACATGTTCCCGATGTTGGGGGAGTCCAGAACCAGGGGAAAAAGGGAAGTGCAACGAGACCTGGATGTCCTTGTGCATCAGTCACTGAAAGTAAAGATGTGGGTACAACAGGCAGTGAAGAAAGCAAATGAAATGTTGGCCTTCATAACAAGAGGATTTGAGTACAGGAGTAAAGAGGTCCTTCTGCAGTTAGACAGGGCCCTGCTGAGACCATATCTGGAGTATTATGTGAAATTCGGTCTCATAATTTGAAGAAATACATCCTTGCTATTGAGGCAGTGCAGCGTAGGTTCACGCGGTGAAGACGGAGATGAGAAAAAACTTCACCCAGAGAGTTGTGAATTTGTTGAATTCTCTGCCACAGAAGGCAGCAGAGGCCAATTCACCGGATGCATTTAAAATAGTTCGATAGAGCTCTTGGGGCTAGCGGAATAAAGGGGTATGGGGAGAAGGCAGGCACGGGTTACTGATTGTGGATGATCAGCCATGATCGCAATGAGGTTCAGCCACATGGGTGGTCCTCAGAAGAGGTTCAGCCACATGGGTGGTCGTCATAAGAGGCAGCGTGTAGTGCAGGACTCTCTGTGGCTCTCTCCCTCTCCTACAAGCACTGCCTTCTGCATACTATTGGGGTGACGGCCCCTCGGGGGAATATTGCAGCAGCAGTAGGGACAGGGTAACCAATTCTGGCTCTGTTGGACAGCAGGGGAGGTGGGGGAGTGTGGAGGAGTGGGGAGAGAGTGTGGAGGAGTGTGGGGATAGAGAGGGGGAGTGGAGAGAGAGAGGGGGAGGAGTGTGGGGATAGAGAGGGGAAGTGGGGAGAGAGAGTGGGACGAGCAGGGCCCTAAGAAGCTTTTCAACAAGGGGGTGACATGACAGGATCACAAAAAATTTAATGTGAAATAATCTGCGCGCTGCACACATCACGAGCGCGAAGCGTGAAGTCCCTCGATGCCGGGGTCCTAGAAGCTCAGGGGTTTTAGATGCTCTCTGATGCATTCTGAACCTTATTTTGGGGCATTTTTGCACCAAATGTATGACAAATATTCAGAAATTAACAGGAATCTGAGGTAGCTTCTTCACATAGAGAGTGCTGGGTGTATGGAACGAGCTGCCAGAGGAGGTAGTTGAGGCTGGGACTGGTTTAGATGGATATGGGCCAAACGCGTGTGAGTGGGACTAGTGTAGATGGGACATGTTGGTCGGTGTGGGCAATTTGGGCTGAAGGGCCTGTTTCCACACTGCATCATTCTATGACTAAAAAGTTAAGAAGAACAATGAATGTAGATAAGTAGAGCAGATTTGACAGAGGAGTGAAATGTAAAGGCAGAGAGAGGTTTATGGGTGGAAAGGAACATTGGAAAGGAGAGGGGAGGGGGGGCTTGGGCAGATGGGTGAAGGGAAAATAGACACAGAGTGCTGGAGTAACTCAGTCAGGCAGCATCTGCGGAGTACATGGATAGGTGACGTTTCACAGAGTGCTGGAGTAACTCACTGGGTCAGGCAGCATCTGTGGAGAACATGGATAGGTTACGTTTCACAGAGTGCTGGAGTAACTCAGCGGGTCAGGCAGCATCTGTAGAGAACATGGATAGGTGACGTTTCACAGAGTGCTGGAGTAACTCAGTGGGTCAGGCAGCATCTGTGGATAACATGGATAGGTGACATGTGACAGAGTGCTGGAGTAACTCAGTGAGTCAGGCAGCATCTGTGGAGAATATGGATAGGTGACATGTGACAGAGTGCTGGAGTAACTCACTGGGTCAGGCAGCATCTCTGGAGAAAAGGTATAGATCATATTTCGGGTCAAGACCCTTCTTCAGTTTATATCCATGATGTGACATGCATAGACATTCCTGAATGTTGCCCAAACCATCGTGAACTACTTTGTGACGGTACTTGCCCTCTCCTATAACGTATCTGCTGCCTGGGTGAAGCAGGACAGGACACAGGCTTTGGGACACGGTGTGAAGCTGTTGCCATCTGTCCCAGCCTGGTAAAAACCTGGATGGAGTGGATGTGGAGAGGATGTTCCCATTAGTGGGATAGTCTAGGACCAGTGGCCACAGCCTCAGAATTAAAAGCCGTTCCTTTAGGAAGGAGATGAGCAGGAATTTCTTAAGTCAGAGGGTGGTGAACTGTGGAATTCATTGCCACAGACAGCTGTGGAGGCCAAGCCAGAGGACACTTTTCAGGAGGAGATTGATAGAATCTTGATTGATACGGGTGTCAGAGGTAATGGGGAGAAGCAGGAGAATGGGTTTGAGAGGGAAAGATAGATAGTCATCGAGTGATACAGTATAGAAACAGGCCCTTCGGCCCAGCATGTCCCATCTACACTAGTCCCACCTGCCCATGTATGATCCATATCCCTCCAAACCTGTCCTATCCATGTACCTGTCTAACTGTTTCTTAAATGTTGCGACAGTCCCTGCCTCAACTACCTCCTCTGGCAGCTTGTTCCATGCACATACCACCCTTTGTATGATAAAGATACCCCTCAGGTTCCTATTAAATCTTTTGCCCTTCACCTTAAACTTATGTCCTCTGGTCCTCGATTCACCTACTCTGTGCAAAAGACTCAACCAGGGAGGGGAGGAGGAAAGGGTGTGTGGAGGAAAGAGGAGGGGAGTCGAGGGGAGAAGAGAAGAGGAGAAAGGAGGGGATGAGAAGAGAGGGGAGGAGAGGAGAGGAGATCGGAGAGGAGAGGAGAGTGGGGGGAGGAGAGGTGAAGAGAGAGGAGTGGAGAGGGGAGGGTAGGAGAGGAGAGGAGAGGAGACAGAAGGAGAGGAGAGTAGAGGGGAGCTGCGGAGGGGAGAAGAGGGGGAGGAGGGGAGAGGAGAGGAGGAAGGGAAGAGGAAAGGAGGGGAGAGGAAGGGGAAATGGGTGGGGAGGGGAGGATTGGATAATGGAGATGAACGGAGAAGAGAGGAGTGGAGGGGAGTGGAGGAGGGAAGTGGAGGGGTGGGGGGGGGAGGTGAAGAGAGGGAAAGAGAGAGGATAAACGAGGAGCGGAGAGGAGAGGAGAGGAGATGAGAGGGGAGGGAAGAAGAGGAGGGGAGAGGAGAAGCGAGGAGAGGCGAGGGAAGGGAGGGGAGAGTGGAGAGCAAAATAAAGGAGAAGAGAGGATTGGGAGAGAGGGAGAGGAGAGGAGAGGAGAGGGAGATGGATGGGAGATGGAGGGAACCATATAACCATATAACAATTACAGCACGGACACAGGCCATCTCGACCCTTCTAGTCCGTGCCGAACACGTATTCTCCCCTAGTCCCATATACCTGCGCTCAGACCATAACCCTCCATTCCCTTCCCGTCCATATAACTATCGAATTCATTTTTAAATGATAAAAACCAACCTGCCTCCACCACCTTCACTGGAAGCTCATTCCACACAGCCACCACTCTCTGAGTAAAGAGGTTCCCCCTCATGTTACCCCTAAACTTCTGTCCCTTAATTCTCAAGTCATGTCCCCTTGTTTGAATCTTCCCTACTCTCAGTGGGAAAAGCTTATCCACGTCAACTCTGTCTATCCCTCTCATCATTTTAAAGACCTCTATCAAGTCCCCCCTTAACCTTCTGCGCTCCAAAGAATAAAGCCCTAACTTGTTCAACCTTTCTCTGTAACTTAGTTGTTGAAACCCAGGCAACATTCTAGTAAATCTCCTCTGTACTCTCTCTATTTTGTTGACATCCTTCCTATAATTAGGCGACCAAAATTGTACTCCATACTCCAGAATTGGCCTCACCAATGCCTTGTACAATTTTAACATTACATCCCAACTTCCATACTCAATGCTCTGATTTATAAAAGCCAGCACACCAAAAGATTTCTTTACCACCCTATCTACATGAGATTCCACTTTCAGGGAACTGTGCACAGTTATTCCAAGATCCCTCTGTTCAACTGCATTCTTCAACTCCCTACGGGAGCGGGAGATTGAGGGGAGCAGAGAGGAGGGGAGAAGAGGGGAAGGGTGAAGAAGAGAGGAGGGGAGACAATTCCTCACCTAGTCCATATTGCAATTACCTTTGGTGCTGGTTTTGTGGGATGGGGTTAGAGAGAGAGAGAGAAGAGGGTAGGAGTGGAGAATCGAGGAGAGGAGAGGCGTGGAGAGGAGAAAAGGGGTGGAGAGGAGTGGGAAGGAGGGGAGGAGAAGGTTGGAGAGAGGAGGGGAGAGGCGAGGAGGAGAGAGGAGAGAAGAGGGGAGGGGAGAGGCAAGAGGAGAGTTGATTAGAGGGGAGAGGAGGAGAGGAGAGGAGAGAAGAGAGAGGAGAGGTGAGGGGGGAGAGGGCAGGGAGCAGAGAGGAGGAGAGGGGAGGAGAGGGGAGGTGTGGAAAGAGGAGGAGACGAGATGAGGAGTGTATACAATCTCTCACCTGCACCATTTTACATTTATCTTTGGTGCTGGATTTCAGGGCAGGGGAGAGAGAGAGACAGAGGGGGGGTTGGAGAGGAGGGGATTACAGGGGAGGGGAGGAGAGGAGAGGTCAGAGGAGATGAGAGGAGATGGGAGGGGAGGAGAGAGGAGTGGAGGAGGAGACAATCACTCACCCTGCACCATATTACAATTATCTTTGGTGCTGCATCGATGGGGAGGGGAGAGAGAGGGAGAGGGAGGGGAGGAAGGAGGAGGAGAGAAGTGGAGAGGACGGGATGAAATGGGAGGTGTTGAGAGGAGAGGAGAGGAGAGGAGGGAAGATTTCGGAGGGGATAAAAGGACAGGGGGGGGGGGGAGGAGATGTTAGTAGAGGAGAGGAGAGGAAAGTAGAGGAGCTGAGATGGGTGGAGAGGGGAGTAGAGGAGGGGAGTGGAGAAGAGAAGAGGAGAGGGGATAAGAGAGGAGATCGGACAACTGGTGGGGAAAGGGGAATAACGTAAAGGACAACAGAGGAAGGAACAGGAGGGGGTTGAAGGGTAGTGAAGATGGGGGGTAGCGGAGAGGAGTGGTGACTGGAGGGGAGGAGGGGATAGGAGAGGGGAGGAGGGGGTATGCGAGGATAGGGAAGAAGAGGTGAGGTAGGGGAGAGGAGAGTAGAGGGGATGAGGAGATGAGAGGAGTATATGTGGGGAGAGGGGAGGATATGGAAGGACGAGAGGATAGGAGGGAAGGAGAGGAGAGGAGAGGTGAGGAAGGGAGGGGATGAGGGTTTGAGAGAAGAGGGTAGATGGGAGGCGAGGAGAGGAGAGAAGAGGGGAGAGTAGGGGAGAGGAGAGGAGAGGAGGAGGGGAGAAGAGCGGAGGGGAGGGGCGAGAGGAGAGGGGAGGAAGGGAGAAGTGAGAAGAGGACAGGAGACAATCTCTCCACCAATTATCTTTGATGCTGGATATGAGGGGAGGGGAGGGGAGGGAAGCGGGGAAGAGAGGGGGTGGGATGAGGTGATAGGAGATGGGGGGGAAGGGGAGGATAGGAGAGGAGAGGAGAGGAGGGGAGAGGAGAGGAGAGAGGTGAGGAGTGGAGAGGAGAGAGGAGAGGAGAGGAGAAGGGAGGGGTGGACAGGAGGGGAGAGGAGCGGAGATGTGAGGAGAGGAGATGAGGGGAAGGGAGGGGGATGGAAGAGTAGGATATGATAGGTGATGGGAGGAGAGGGGAGAAGAGGGGAGGTGGAGAGGAGCGTAGGCTCGAAAGGACAGGAGCGGTGAGTGGAGAGGAGAGGTGATGAGGAGAGGAGACGAGGAGCGGAGAGGAGATAATCTCACCACCATATTGCAATTATTTGCTGGATTTGAGTGGAGGGGAGAGAGATAGAGAGAGGGAGAGGGACCAAAGAGGAGGGTAGTTGAGGAGAGGGGAAGAAAAGAGATGTGAGGAGTAGATGAGGACAAGGAAGAGGTGAGGGAAGGAGAAAAGATGAGAGGGGAGGGGAGAGGAGAGGAGAAGAGAGGAGAGGAGAGGAGAGGAGAGGAGAGGAGTGGAGAAGAGAGGACATTCTCTCACCTCCACTATATTACAATTATCTTTGGTGCTGGATCTGAGGGGAGGGGTGAGAGAGATGTGTAGAGGAGAGGAGGAGAGAGAAGGGGAGAGGCGAGGAGTAGAGAGGAGGGGAGAGAAGAGGGGAGGGGAGAGAAGAGCGGAGGGGAGGGGAGGGGCGAGATCAGAGGTGAGGAGAGGGGAGGAATGCAGAAGAGAGAGGAGAGGTAAAAGGATAGGAGAGGAGAGGAGAGTAGAGGAGAGCAGGGGAGAGGAGAGGAGAGGAGAGGAGAGAAAAGGAGAAAATATAGGTGAGGGGGAGAGGAGAGAGATGGAGGGGAGTGGGAGATGGGGGGAGCAGAGAGGACGGGTGGAGAGGAGATGAGAGGGGGAGTGTGGAGAGGAGAGAGGAGAGGAGAGGAGACAATCTCTCACCTAGTCAATATTGCAATGATCTGGTGCTGGATTTGAGGGGGTGAGAGGGAGAGGGAGGGAGGTGGAGTGGAGAGGGGAGGAGTGGAGAGGTGAGGACAGGAGAGGGGAGACAATCTCTCACCTACAACATATTGCAGTTATCTTCGGTGCTGGATTTCAAGGGTGGGGAGAGAGAGGGAGGGGAAGAGAGGAGGGGATTGGAGAGGGGAGGAGAGAAGAGGACAGGAGTGGAGAGGGGATGTTATGTATTTGCGCTGGAAACGGCCTTAAATAAGACTCAGAACACACAGGTACTTCACATTCTTGTTGTATTATGATCACCATCTTGAGTCTCCACGCATGTGTACAATTACGCAAGTCATTCAAACATGCGAATCATATTCTCATACACAACACTCCCCCCCCCTTTAACTTGGAGGCAGGTAACACAATTTCACCTTCACGGTATATGATCTTTTACACAATTATAATTGAATAATACACTGTATTATGAAAGTCATCTTACAATTAGATCATCATAACTGTAATAAACCTGCATAAAGTAAACTTGGCACTTATGATTTTTTCATAATATTCCACCCATCTTCCATAAACGTGGTGTGGCAAACCAAATAAATGACACATTGCTTGATGTGTTTTCATTTATAAAGCACAAAATCCTCATATCTTTTAATGTGTTCTTTTAGTTCTTTTAGACCTGCGTCTCTCTGTCTGTGTTGGGCTTTGCATGTGACCTGAGATATCAGGCTCTGGTTGTGATGTTGTGTTATCACTATGGGCTAGAGGTTCGTCACTCTCTGAAGTTCTTTCAGAATCTACACCAGCAGTTGGAGTAGGCAGAACTATCATTGGCTCCTCACTTGGTTGAACCACTTCTCTTCGCTGGAAGTTGGTGTGCTCGTCACCTTTTGGCAAGTATGCTCTCATTTGATCTACATGACGACGCACAACTCTTCCCTCCCTCAACTTTACATTGTAGATAACTTCACGGATGACTTCTGCTATCATTCCGTAAAGCCAAGTAGGACCTGATGTGAAGTTCTTGACCATGACATGATCATTCACCTCAAAGACTTATTCCTTGCTTCCTCGATCTGCTGCCTGTTTCATTGAAGCTTGCTTCCTTCGTACAGATTTGCCGAGATCGGGTTGCAGACTGTCTAGTTTAGTGCTGATCTTTCATCTTAACATCAGTTCACTGGGTGACTTTCCAGTCGTTTCTTGAGGTGTGACTCGGTACATCAACAAGGACTTCTGGAGCTTTAGTTCCAGGTCTGATCCTTTTCCTTTCTTCACACCTGCTTTCACCATCTGTACACCTCTTTCGGCTAGTCCGTTGCTGGACGGGTGTTTGGATGATGTTTGAATGTGGCAGATGTTGTCGCTGCTGAGGAACCTGGCAAATTCTTCACACACAAACTACGTTCCGTTGTCTGTCACCACCGTTTCCAGTAACCCATGAGATGCAAACAACCGTCTCAGGACAATCACTGTTGCTGCTGCTGTTGCATGTCTCACCTGAATGGCTTCAATCCATTTGCTATGATCATCGACCACAATCAGTAAATTCTCATCGTCGAGGCTGGCATAGTCACAGTGAATCCTACTCCACAGTCTCTCAGGAAACTCCCATGGATGGATCTGGGCTGCAACAGGACTATGTTGACTCTGCTGACGCTTGGACAATTTCTCACCTGTTGTTCCAACTCTTTGTTGATTCCAGGCCACCAGACGTATGATCTTGCCAATGCCTTCATTTTCACGATGCCAGGGTGCGTGCTATGCAGTTCTTCAAGGATTCTAGTCCTCATCTCCAGATTATCTGGAATGACCACTCGTGGTCCCCACAGGATTCTGTCATCCTCCACTGACAGCGCTTCTTTCTTGCTGACAAAGGGCTTTACTTCTTCTGGAAGATTCCTTGCTCTTGGCCATCCTTCCATGATGTGGTTCTTCACCTTGGAAATAACTCTGTCCTTCTTGGTGTCTCTCTTCACTTCCTGTGCATCAACAGGGCATGTGTCCAGATCGGTGAGCAAGTTGATGCGTGCCTCTGGTGCTTCATCAAGCTCCGTGAGCTCAGGGTGATTCCATGAAGAGTCCTCTTTGTGGATCGGCAAGCGCGACAACGCATCTGCATTCTGGTGTTTCTTGCCTTCTCGATGGACTATCTTGTAACTGTAGGCAGACAGGATCATATGGTATCTTGCTACGTGAGCAGAGGCCAGTGGGCTGGCAGGCTTGTGGTCCCCAAAGAGTCCCATCAGAGGCTGGGGATCACTCACAATGGTGAAAGACCTCCCATGTAACTGCTTGTGGAACTTCTTCAGTCCGAAGTTAAGGATAAACCCTCCTTTTCATATTGTGCGTCGTTCACTTCGCTGGGCTTGAGAGTGCGTGAGGCAAAGCTATCGGATGTTCTTGTCCATCTGAATCCACATGGCTTATCACAACACCTAAGCCATAGGGGCTTGCATCAGTTTGGAGAAAGATTGTTTTGGCTGGATCGCAATGCATCAGCACACTCACTCTGAAGAAGACACTTGGATCTCTGGAATGTTTGCTCTTGTTCCTTTCCCCATGTGCACTTGGGATCAGGCTTGCTGCATCTCCTCCCACTCTTTGAATCTGCTGATCTGTACTATTCCTTCAGCATTAGAGTCAACGGTGCAATCTCCTGTGACAGGTTGGGTATAAACTTCCTGTAATACCCAAGTTAGCCTGTAAATACTTGTCAAACACGTAGTCTTCACTCTTAGTTTATTGCATACATCGTATACACACATATTGCCCTAGCTGTTCGTGGTCCGTTACCGGAGCTAGAGAGCGATCTAGGGGTGGGAAGGTTACAATTATACTGAAGATAATGGGGAGTGGTTAGTAGTGGTGAGGTCATTATGTTAAAGGAACATGCACGGCTCTACATCCTTCCCCTTGAAAAGGGAAACATTACAATGATGACAGTGAGACCACGACTCATACGCTAGACACAAATCCGCGCGTACATCGTCAGGAAAAAACTTGAAACATTCAAGCAAACTCCCCGTAACGTTCAGGCGGCTTGACCAGACGCCCGGAGCGGGTACGCAGCCCGCCTCCCCCCCCTCCGAAGGAATAGCAGGTACAGGAACAGGAGTGGCGATAGGGGATCCGAGAGGAGAATGAGCAGGAGAGGGAGGACGAGGAGACCGGGGAGGAGAAACGGGCATCGCAACGGGCACGCGAGCGGGAGAGGTTTGATGGGGGGGGGGCAGGAGGAGCAGCGGGAGAACGGGGCACCAAGGGTCGCGAGGGCAGAGTCCTGGGCATGGGAGGAGCGGTAGGCAAAGAGGTAGCAACCGGAGGAGCAAACGGGGCCGCGGGAGGCGGAGCGGGCTCGTTGACCGGCAGCAAATAGCGGGACCGGCGGTAGATGGTGCCCTCGCAGTCAACTAGGTAAGAGCGCGGAGAGTCTGGAAAGCCGATGACAACAGCCAAGCGGTGGTGTCCGGAGGGGGACTGCATCCGGACGACCTGGCCCTTGAAGAGGGGCTGAAGGGGATGATTTGTCGTGGGAGCGCTTCTGGACGACCTGTTTCTGGGTAATGCGCTCCTGGACAGCAGCAGGGCTGCGGACTGAGGGCTGTAGGGATCGCTGGGAGACAGGGATAGGAGCGCGAGTGGTGCGGGACATGAGCCGTTGAGCGGGCGAGCCCATGGCATGGTCGCGACAAATATTTCGGAGATTCAGTAGAGCCAGATAAAAATCCGAATGCGATAGTCTACACTGCTCCAACAGCTCCTTGGCACTGCGGACGGCGCGCTCTGCAAGGCCGTTGCTCTGCGGGTATTCAGGGTTGCTGGTGACGTGGCAAAAGTTGTAGGCGGCGGCGAAGGCGCGGAACTCAGCACTCGTGAACTGGCCCCCGTTGTCAGACTGCACAGTCACAGGAGGGCCAAAGGTCCCAAAGTGGCGTTTCAGCTTCCCGATGACCGCAGCAGAAGTGAGGGAGCGCAGACGCTCAACCTCGAACCAGCTGGAGTAGGAGTCGACAAGGACCAGGAAATGTTTGCCACGCCACTCAAATATGTCCGTAGCGACCGCCATCCACGCCAGGGCGGGGGCAGGCTGTTGCAGGAGTGGCTGGCGTTGCTGGTGGGGAGAGAGGGTATTGCAGGTTGAGCAGGCGGAGACCCTATCCCGGATGTCCTGTGCCATGCCGGGCCAATAAAACTGGCTCTGGGCCTGGGACAGGGTGGCATCGGCTCCGGGATTGCCGCTGTGGGCAGTTTGGAAATAGTGGTCCCGCAGCGCAGCAGGGACCACAACCTTGTGGCCCTTCACCACCACGCCGGCATGCAGCACAAGTTCATCCCGGAGTAGGAAATAGGGCGCAGCACCAGCCGGCAAGGATGAGCGACGGTCAGGCCAGCCACGACGGATGACGTCTACAAGCTGTTGCAGGGCAGGATCATTGGCAGTGTGATGAATCAGGGACTGCACCTGCCGGGAAGGCACAAAGTTAACGTTTAGCACCATCAGGGCGGACGATTCGTACGGGTGGCGGGCAGTAGACGCCAGCGGTGCGCGCGACAGCGTGTCAGCCACAAACATGTCTTTGCCCTTTCGGTACACGATTCGAAACGTGAAGCGCTGGAGCTGCAGCATCATACGCTGCAAACGGGAAGAGGCAACGTGGATCGGTTTGTTCAAGATCGTGACCAGCGGCTGGTGGTCGGTCTCAATAGTGAAGGTGTTACCCAGAATGTAGTCCTTGAACTTCGAGCAGGCAAACACCACGGCAAGGAGCTCCTTCTCGATCTGGGCGTAGCGTTGTTCGGCAGGGGTCATGGTGCGGGAAGTTTACGAGACAGGTAGTTGCAGGCGGTCGTAGAGTTGCAGGCAGGCGGCACCGAGACCGAAGTTCGAGGCATCGCATGTGAGGACGATGGGGCGCTTTAAGTCGAAGAACTTGAGAGTGGGGATGCAAACCAGCCGGGACTTCAGGGCATCGAAGGCTGCCTCATGCTGCGGGAACCAAACCCAGGCAGTGTCCTTCTTGGTCAGTTCCCTCAGGGGCGCACTCAGCTCGCTGAGGTCGGGAATGAATTTCCCCAGGTAGTTCACCATGCCCAAGAAGCGCTGCAGGCTGGGCACGTCGACCGGGGCTGGCATCCCCGAGACCGCAGCTGTCTTCTGTGGGTCTGGTTTCAGACCCTCAGCCGTGAAAACGTGGCCCACGTACGTGACCTCCGGGACGCGGAAACGGCACTTTCTGGGGTTCAGTTTGAGGTTGATTTCACGAGCCCTATCCAGGACTTGGCGGAGGTGGAGATCGTGCTCAGCGACGTCTCTCCCGTACACTAAGATGTCATCGACGATGATAGCACAGGGCAGACCGGTAAATAGCTGCTCCATGGTGCGCTGGAAAACCTCGCTGGCAGAATTGATCCCGAAAGGCATGCGGAGGAAACGGAACCTGCCGAAAGGTGTACCGAAAGTGGTATGAATTGGGAAAATTACTATCATTTCAACAACTACAACTGAAATATAATTTGAAAAATAACCAATATTTTAAATATCTACAAATTCGTGATTACCTGAAAAAATACACAAAAGACTATCATAATATGCCTTCCGACTTACTAGATCAAGCAATGAAGACAAAGGCGGAATCAGCTAATCTAATATCGTACTTATATAACTTCATTTTAAACATAGAAATACCCACAACAGATGGAATTAGAAGAGACTGGGAACAAGAATTAGCTAAAAATTTCAAAAGAGAGCTGGGATAACCATTTACTACAGGTGCATAAATGTTCGATCAACGTACGACATACGCTCATCCAATTCATAACATTACATAGACTATATTATTCAAAAACTAAATTAAATAAAATCTTTCCTAATAACCATATAACCATATAACCATATAACCATAACAGCACGGAAACAGGCCATCTCGGCCCTTCAAAAATAAAATACTTCCCCCTAGTCCCATCTACCTGCACTCAGACCATAACCCTCCATTCCTTTCCCGTCCATATACCCATCCAATCTATTTTTAAAGGATAACATCGAACCTGCCTCCACCACTTCCACTGGAAGCTCATTCCACACAGCTACCACTCTCTGAGTAAAGAAGTTCCCCCTAATGTTCCCCCTAAACTTCTGTCCCTTAATTCTCAAGGCATGTCCCTTTGTTTGAATCTTCCCTACTCTCAATGGGAAAAGCTTATCCACGTCCACTCTGTCTAACCCGCTCATAATTTTAAAGACCTCTATCAAGTCCCCTCTTAACCTTCTGCGCTCCAAAGAATAAAGACCTAACTTGTTCAACCTTTCTCTGTAACTTAGTTGCTGAAACCCAGGCAACATTCTAGTAAATCTCCTCTGTACTCTCTCTATTTTGTTGACATCCTTCCTATAATTAGGCGACCAAAATTGTACTCCATACTCCAGAATTGGCCTCACCAATGCCTTGTACAATTTTAACATTACATTCCAACTTCTATATTCAATGCTCTGATTTATAAAGGCCAGCACACCAAAAGCTTTCTTTACCACCCTATCTACATGAGATTCCACCTTCAGGGAACTATGCACAGTTATTCCTAGATCCCTCTGTTCAACTGCATTCCTCAATTCGCTACCATTTACCGTGTACGTCCTATTTTGATTTGTCCTGCCGAGATGTAGCACCTCACATTTGTCAGCATTAAACTCCATCTGCCATCTTTCAGCCCACTCTTCCAAATGGCCTAAATCTCTCTGTAGACTTTGAAAATCTACTTCATTATCCACAACACCACCTATCTTAGTATCAACTGCTTACTTACTAATCCAATTTTCCACACCTTCATCCAGATCATTGATGTACATGACAAACAACAGTGGACCCAACACAGACCCCTGAGGCACCCCACTAGTCACCGGCCTCCAACCTGACAAACAGCCATCCACCATTACTTTCTGGCATCTCCCATTCAGCCACTGTTGAATCCATCTTGCTACTCCACCATTAATACCCAACAATTGAATCTTCTTAACCAACCTTCCATGAGGAACCTTGTCAAAGGCCTTACTGAAGTCCATATAGACAACATCCACTGCTTTACCCTCATCAATTTCCCTAGTAACCTCTTCGAAAAATTCAAGAAGATTAGTCAAGCATGACCTTCCAGGCACAAATCCATGTTGACTGTTCCTAATCAGACCCTGCTTATCCAGATGCTTATATATATTATCTTTAAGTATCCTTTCCATTAATTTGCCCACCACTGACGTCAAACTAACAGGTCTATAATTGCTAGGTTTACTCTTCGAACCCTTTTTAAACAACGGAACAACATGCGCAGTACGCCAATCCTCCGGCACTATTCCCGTTTCTAATGACATTTGAAATATTTCTGTCATAGCCCCTGCTATTTCTACACTAACTTCCCTCAATGTCCTAGGGAATATCCTGTCAGGACCTGGAGACTTATCCGTTTTCATATTTTTCAAAAGTGTCCGCACCTCCTCTTCTTTGAATCTCACAGTTTCCATTGCTACTCTGCTTGTTTCCCTTACCTCACATAATTCCATATCCTTCTCCTTCGTGAATACCGAAGAAAAGAAATTGTTCAATATCTCCCCCATCTCTTTTGGCTCTGCAGATAGCTGTCCACTCTGACTCTCTAATGGACCGATTTTATTCCTTGTTATCCTTTTGCTATTAATATAGCTGTAGAAACCCTTTGGATTTACTTTCACCTTACTTGCCAAAGCAACCTCATACCTTCTTTTAGCTTTTCTAATTTCTTTCTTAATATTCTTTTTACATTCTTTATACTCCTCAAGCACCTCATTTACTCCATGCTGCCTATAATTATTGTAGATCTCTCTCTTTTTCCGAACCAAGTGTCCAATTTCCCTTGAAAACCACGGCTCTTTCCATTTTTTACTATTTCCTTTCAACCGAACAGGGACATAAAGATTCTGTACTCTTAAAATTTCACCCTTAAATGTCCTCCATTTTTCTTCTACATCCTTCCCATAAAACAACATGTCCCAATTCACTCCTTTTAAATCCTTTCGCATCTCCTCAAAGTTAGCCTTTCTCCAAACAAAAATCTCAACCCTAGGTCCAGTTCTGACCCTCTCCATAATTATATTGAAACTAATGGTATTGTGATCACTGGACCCGAAGTGCTCCCCGACGCATACCTCCGCCACTTGCCCTGTCTCATTTCCTAACAGGAGGTCCAGCACTGCCCCTTCTCTA
The DNA here is from genome assembly GCA_038087875.1 of Malacoraja senta. Lineage (NCBI taxonomy): Eukaryota > Metazoa > Chordata > Chondrichthyes > Rajiformes > Rajidae > Malacoraja > Malacoraja senta. The sequence continues at coordinate 453,913 of JAXLNO010003307.1, forward strand.
GTAGGTACCTCTATGTATCGCTGCAAAAAACTATCTTGCACACATTTTACAAACTCCAAACCATCCAACCCTTTTACAGAATGTGTTTCCCAGTCTATGTGTGGAAAATTGAAATCTCCCACAATCACTACCTTGTGCTTACCACTAATATCTGCTATCTCCTTACATATTTGCTCTTCCAATTCTCGCTCTCCATTTGGCGGTCTATAATACACCCCTATAAGTGTTGCTACACCTTTCCCATTTCTCAGTTCCATCCAAATAGCCTCCCTAGACGAGCCCTCTAATCTATCCTGCCAAAGCACTGCTGTAATATCTTCCTTGACAAGCAATGCAACACCCCCACCTCTTGCCCCTCCAATTCTATCACCCCTGAAGCAACGAAATCCTGGAATATTTATTTGCCAATCACAGCCGTCCTGCAACCATGTTTCACTGATCGCCACAACATCATACTTCCAGGTGTCAATCCAGGCTCTAAGCTCATCCACCTTTCTTACAATGCTCCTAGCATTAAAATATACACATTTAAGAAACCCACCACCACTTATTCTCTGATTATTATCTTTTTCTTCTTTCTCCCCTACATTTTGGGTCCGAGTGCTTCCCTTCTCTGCCTCCTGCCTCCCACATTTTCCACTAGCTTTCTCTATTTGAGTCCCTCCCCCCAACCGTTCTAGTTTAAAGTCTCCCCAGTAGCCTTTGCAAATCTCCCCGCCAGGATATTGGGGCCCCTCGGGTTCAAGTGCAACCCGTCCTTTCTGTACAGGTCACTCCTTCCCCAAAAGAAATCCCAATGATCCAGAAATTTGAATCCCTGCCCGCTGCACCAGTTCCTCAGCCACGCATTTATCCTCCACCTCACTCCATTCCTACTCTCACCGTCACGTGGCACAGGTAGTAATCCTGAGATTGTTACCTTTGTAGACCTTCTCCTTAACTCTCCTCCCAACTCCCTAAATTCTCCTTTCAAGACCTCTTCTCTTTTTCTACCTATGTCATTGGTACCTATATGTACCACAACCTCAGGCTCCTCTCCCTCCGATTTCAGGATATCTTGGACGCGTTCAGACACATCCCTGACCCTGGCACCAGGGAGGCAAACTACCATCCGGGTATCCTGACTGCGTCCACAGAATCGCCTATCCGACCCCCTAACCATAGAGTCCCCTATTACTATTGCCCTCCTCTTCTTTTCCCTACCCTTCTGAGCAATAGGGCTGGTCTCTGATGTTTCACCAATCTGTGATAAATGTCTATGTCAAGAAGCCACCATAGCGCATTCTTTTGCTTTTTGTACATAAATCCAAAAATTCTGGTATGAAATATTTGATATTTTTTCAAAATTAATTAAAATAAAACTGGTACCAAAACCACAATGGATCATTTTTGGAATATCGGAAGGTATCCCTGAATTAAACGTGTATCAGAAGAACTTATTCAATTACGGGCTAATAATGGGGAAAAAGCTCATACTTAAATTCTGGAAAAATGCGCCCACACCAACAATAAAAATGTGGACATCAAATATGTCTACGTTTCTGTACCTATTACAAGCATGAGGTGCAATAGTAATTTAAAAAATAAATAAATAAAGAAATGGTATCAGGACCTGGTAATGGGAGGTAAAACAATAAAAACAGACTTGGTTGGTGGTCCCCTTTCTGCGATTGTTCCTACTTTCTTTTTCTTTCTTTTCTAGGGTCTACTTTCTTACTTTACTTCCTTCTCTAACTTCTTTTCTAAGGGGCTTTCTTTTCCCAACACTCTCTTGCACTTCACGACTCTTGCGCACTTTCTTTACTTTTCTTACTTCTATCTTTCTCTAAAAGCTAAAAAAAATGAAGCGGTATAAAAAATGTATTAAGATATAAGTGTTGTGTATTACTGTAATTTACCATACTTCTAATAAAAATAATAATTTAAAAAAAAAAAGAAAGTGGTCGGGAAGGAGGAACGTTCATCCAGTGGAATCTGCCAGAAAGAGCTCTTGGCATCGAGGACAGAGAAGACAGTGGCAGGGCCAACCAGTGCAGCGACGTCCTCCACCGTTCGCATGGGGTAGTGCGGGCGCTTGATGGCAAGGTTCAGGTCCTTGGGGTTTATACAGATCCGAATCTCACTCTTGTCCTTCTTAGCAGCAACAACCATGGTGGAGACCCACCGGGTGGGATTACTCACCTCCTTGATGATGCCCACGGCCACCATGTGGCGCAGAGTCGACTCCACCCTGTCCTTCATGGCAAAGGAGATGCGGTGAGCCGGGCGGATTACCGGAACGACCCCCGGGTCCACATCGATTTCGTAATTAAAGGGTAGTTTGCCCAATACATCGTCAAAACGATCAGGGTACTCGCTCATGGGGCCCATGGGGCCCTGCACCAGGTGGATATCGCGGTGAAAGGAAACCAAACCGAGGTCCTGGCACGCACAGGCGCCCAACAGAGTAACATTCTCAGATTCCAGCAGGAGGAAAGAGAGGGGCCGAGAGGTCTTCAGAACTGTGCAGATAAGGGTTGCCTTCCCGACTGGTACGAGCAATCCCCCCCCCCATAGGCACGAAGGCGGGAGTCGTCGGCAGTAACCTTCTCACCAGATCTTATCTGCTCAAAGAGGCTTAATGACATAACATTGGCAAACGCCCCCGTGTCGACCTTTGCAGGAAAGGTCATCCCATTCACAGTAACTCAGTAGGAGCAGTGGGAGAACGGGGCACCAAGGGTTGAGAGGGCAGAGTTCTGGGCAATTGAGGAGCGGTAGGCAGAGGTAGCAACCGGAGGTGCAAAGGGGCTGCAAGAGGCGGAGCGGGCTCGTTGACAGGCTCGTTGACAGGCAGCAAATGCTGGCGGGACCGGCGGTAGGTGGTACCTGTAGATGATATATGCATGTGCCTTTAACATAGTGACCTCATACCTACTAACCACTCCCCATATCACAAGTATAACTATAACCTCCCCATCCACAGATCGCTCTCTAGTTCCTGTGACAGACCACGTACAGCTAGTGCAATATGTAATGCTCCAGTATGAATAAAGATAGTAAAGTAACGATGCCTCGTTATAGATTCTCTACATGGTGTCAGAAGTGCATCTTAGAACGTTTTAAACTGTTCGCGCGGCGTCAGCTCCCTGGGGAATCTGCTGAGAACTATGTCTCTGCGCTGCGACACCTGGCCAGGCGCTGCCGCCTCCACACGTGGACCCCCGATGAGATTATCAGGGACCTTCTGGTTTACGGTCTCCGCGATGATAAGCTCAGGGCCGAACTTCTGCGCAAGCCCGATCTGACTTTCAACGATGCGATGCACGCCACCCGCTTAGCTGAAGCTGTCACCTCGGCGGTGTCACCGGCTGAACAGGCGATTAACTTTGCCGGCACTTCCAGTCATCTGATGAACACGCCCCGGTTGCGGCCCCCGGGGTCGCTCGCTGCTCAAGGGGGACGTGCCCCGGGGTTCGGTACTGCTCCCGGGGGAGGTGCCCGGCAAAGGTGCCATAATTGCAACTTCACCACTCATCAATACAATGTGTGCCCTGCCTTGGGTAAAACGTGCAATGTCTGCAAGAAATTGAACCATTTCGCTGCGGCCTGTCGCTCCCGTGGGAAGCCTGTCGCTGCTCGGAGTGGAAATTTAAACAACCTTCTACAAACTGATAGTGAGCTCAGCTCCCAGTGCTATTTCGACGAACAGTCTGTTTCTGAATCTGACTCCTCTCAGGGGGAGAACAGCTTGTATACTGTGTTGGGCGCACCTGCTATGATAACGGACCCTTCTGTGCGAGTCACTGTGAACAACTCGACCTTCACTGCTAAGATTGACACGGGGGCGGTTGCGAACGTTATGTCAACATCTCTCTTCAAACAGATAAGGACTAATGAGCAGATTTTTTCTCAGAACTCAACCTTGCATGCCTACGGGGGGGGGGGATTCTTACTCCTGTGGGCAAGGCCACGCTACGCTGTAAGATACTAGAGACCTCTCGGCCCCTCACCTTCTATCTCCTCGACCAAAAATGCATTCCCCTGCTGGGTATCCGGGCATGCCAGGAAATGGGCCTGGTATCCTTCCACCGTGACATCCACCAGGTGCATGCCCTCATGGACCCGCTGGCTGATTATCCCGACCGCTTTGATGATCAGCTAGGCAAACTACCCTGCAGCTACAAGATTGTAGTGGACCGTAAGTTCGATCCAGTGGTCAATGCACCTCACCGTGTCTCCTTCGCCATGAAGGACAAAGTGCAGTCGACACTACACAGTATGGTACAAATGGGCATCCTAAAGGCGGTCATCGAGCCCACCAGGTGGGTCTCTTCCATGGTTGTTGCTGCGAAAAAGGACAAGAGCGAGATACGCATCTGCATCAACCCCAAAGACCTCAAACTGGCCATTAGACGCCCGCACTACCCTATGAGAACGGTAGAAGAAGTGGCTGCACACGTTGGTCCGGCAACGGTTTTTTCTGTCCTCGATGCCAAAAGCTCCTTCTGGCATATACCACTGGACGAGCAGTCGTCCATTTTGACAACTTTCGCCACCCCCTACGGAAGGTTTCGGTTTCTCCGAATGCCATTCGGAATCAACTCTGCCAGCGAGGTATTCCAACAGACAATGGAGCAGTTGTTTTCAGGTCTACCGTGCGCCATCATTGTTGACGACATCCTCGTTTACGGTAAGGACGTTGCCGAACACGATGTCAACCTCCGCCAGGTCCTGGACCGGGCCCGGCAAATCAACTTGAAACTGAACCCCAAGAAGTGCCGATTCCGCGTCCCCGAGGTCACCTTCGTTGGACATGTATTCACCGCCGAGGGGTTAAAGCCAGACCCGCAAAAAAACGGCTGCCATTTCAGGGATGCCTTCTCCTACTGATGTGGCAGGCCTACAACGCTTCCTGGGCTTGGTAAACTACCTGGGGAAGTTCATCCCCGACCTCAGCGAGCTCAGCGCTCCCCTGAGGGATTTGATAAAAAAGGACACGTCCTGGGCTTGGTTCCCCCACCACCAGAAAGCATTCGACATTCTTAAGTCCAAGCTAATCAGCACCCCCACACTCAAGTTTTTTGACCTGCAGCGTCCCATTGTCCTCACCTGCGACGCCTCTCAGTTAGGACTCGGTGCCGCCTGTCTCCAGGTCCATGACGGCCTACAGTTGCCTGTCTCCTTCGCATCCCGCACCATGACCGTCACCGAACAGCACTACGCGCAGACTGAAAAGGAGCTACTGGCCGTCGTGTTTGCCTGCTCCAAATTCAGAGACTACATCCTGGGCAACACTTTCACCATTGAAACTGACCACCAGCCACTTGTCACCATCCTCAACAAGTCGACCCATGCCGCCTCATCACGCCTGCAGCGCATGATGCTGCAGCTCCAACGCCTCACGTTCACTGTGGTTTATCGTAAGGGCAAGGGCATGTTCGTGGCCGACACGTTGTCTCGCGCCCCGCTAATGTCCACCGTTCGCCACCCATATGAGATGTCTGATCTAATGGTGCTCCAAATGTACATCGTCCCTTCACAGCAGATGAAGTCCCTGGTTGAACACACTACCAATGACCCTGCCCTGCAACAGCTGTCTGCCGTCATCCAGCGGGGCTGGCCCGACCGTCGTTCCGCACTGCCGGCTGGCGCCGTGCCCTACTTCCTGGTCCGTGATGAGCTCGTACTACACGACGGCGTGGTGGTGAAGGGTCACAAGGTGGTGGTGCCCGCGGCGCTGCACGACCACTATTTTCAAGTCGCTCACCGCGGTCATCCTGGGGCCGAAGCCACCGTGTCTCTCGCCCGGAGCCAGTTCTATTGGCCGGGTATGGCCAAATACATCCGGGAGAGGGTCTCCTCGTGTTCCACCTGCAACAGCCTCGCCCCCCACCAGCAGCGTCAGCCGCTTCTGCAGCAGCCCGCGCCCGAACTGCCCTGGATGGCGCTTGCCGCCGACATTTTCGAGTGGCGAGGCAAACACTTCCTGGTTCTCGTTGACTCCTACTCCAGCTGGTTTGTGGTCGACCGGCTGCACTCCCTAACCTCTTCGGCCATCATCGACAGGTTATACCCTCATTTTGGCACTTTTGGCCCACCGGCAAGCCTGCAGTCGGACAATGGCAGCCAGTTCACGAGCGCCGAGTTTAAAGCGTTCGCTTCCAGATGGAACTTCCGCCATTTCACCAGCAGCCCGGAGTACCCGCAAAGCAACGGTCTGGCCGAGCGTGCCGTCCGCAGCGCGAAGCACCTGCTGGAACAGTGTGGTGGAATTAACTCCGACTTCCATCTGGCCCTCCTCAACCTCCGCAACATTTCCCGCGACTCCGCCATGGGTTCTCCTGCTCAGCGGCTCATGTCTCGCGCTACCAGGCTCCCGCTCTCGGTGGCCCAGCGCTCCCTCATACCCTCCGTCCTCCCACCTGCGGCGGTTCAGAAACGCATTGCCTTCAGGCACGATGTCCAAAAGCGTTCCCATGACAGGTCCTGCCACCCGCTGCCGCGGCTCATCCCCGGTCAAGTTGTCCGTATGCAGACCACTTCCGGTCACTCCAAGCTCGCTACTGTCGTCGGCTCAGCTGGGTCGCCCAGGTCCTATCTCGTCGACCATGCGGGAGCCATTTACCGTCGGTCCCGCCAGCACCTTCGGCTCGTCAACGAGCCGCGTCCTCCTGCCGCGGATCCGTTTGCTCCCCACTGCCGACTTCGCGTCCGGGCGTTGATCTGCCCGTCCTTCCTAACATGCAACGTTCTCCGCCTCCTCAACTCCTTCCGTCCCACCCTGCTCCGACTAGTCCTCGCTCGCCTGCCCGCGCTCTGCCCGCTCCTGATCCCGCATCACCTCCGGGTTTGGTGCCGCGGTCTCCTTCGTCTCCTCCCCATTCCCCCTTTCAGGTTCGTCTGCCCCCATCGGTGCCTCTTCCTCCTGCCGGAAGGGAGGATGGCGAGATGCGAACCCGGTCGGGACGTCTTGTCAAACCGCCTGTCCGCTATGGCGATTTTGTTTAACTGTCCTAGCGCATGAGCCGTGGTCGCCCTGTCACCATTGTATTTGCCTGTCGTTTCGAAGGGGAAGGATGTAGATGATATATGCATGTGCCTTTAACATAGTGACCTCATACCTACTAACCACTCCCCATATCACAAGTATAACTACAACCTCCCCACCCACAGATCGCTCTCTAGTTCCTGTGACAGACCACGTACAGCTAGTGCAATATGTAATGCTCCAGTATGAATAAAGATAGTAAAGTAACGATGCCTCGTTATAGATTCTTTACAGTACCCTCGTAGTCAACCAGGTAAGACCGCGGAGAGTCTGCAGAGCCGACGACCACAGCCAGTCGGTAGTGTCCTGAGGGGGACTGCATCCGGACGACCTGGCCCTGGAAGAGACGCGGAAGGGGACGGCAGGACTTGTCGTGGGAGCGCTTCTGGATAGCCTGTTTCTGGGCAATGCGCTCCTGGACAGCAGCAGGACTGCGGACCGCGGGCTCTAGCGATCGCTGGGAGACAGGGATCGGAGGGCGTGTGGTGCGGGACATGAGCCGCTGAGCAGGCGAGCCCAGGGCAGAGTCACGAGAAATATTGCGGAGATTCAGTAAGGCCAGGTAAAAATCCGAGTGCGATAGTCTGCACTGCTCCAACAGCTCCTTGGCACTGCGGACGGCGCGCTCAGCAAGGCCGTTGCTCTGTGGGTACTCAGGGCTGCTGGTGATGTGGCGAAAGTTCCAGGCGGCAGCGAAGGCGCGGAACTCCGCACTCGAGAACTGGCCGCCGTTGTCATACTGCAAAGTCCCAAACCTCCGCGCCACCCGACCCGCAGCCCACGGAGGGTGGCCGTGGGAGAGTGGCGGCTGTTCCGAGGAATGCACACATTCGGCCACTTTCAACTTGGTGCTTGGGTTCAGGTTGCCCAGTCACCATTGGCTTGTGTGGGAAAATGAACCCACGCTCCCGTCTCCCCCTTCTCTCTCCCCTCTTCCCTTTCTCTCTTCTCTCTCTCTCCCTTCTCTTTCTCCCTTCACTATCCTCCTCTCTCTCCCCTCTTCTCTCTCCTCCCCTACGCTGCCCGTAGCGGGGCAAACATTAACCCCACATGTGTTTCCGCCAAAGGAGGTTCAATCCAGGTTGCAACAAAAGCGTGACGTTCAAAAGATATGGTTCGACAAGACGAGTAAGCCACTGCCACCATTGACCAAAGGACAGGTGGTCCTCTTACAGACTGACAAAGGTCATGATCGTATTGGGGTGGTGTCTGGTCCCGCTTCGGAGCCACGCTGGTACATTGTTAGAGCCGATGGCGGCACCTACTGACGGAACATCTTCTGCCTGGTGAACGAGTCAATCCCTCCTTCTTATTATCCGGATCGTACAAGTTCATATCAATCTGCATCTAGTGACCCCCGCATGCTCTTGCCAGCACAACAATCCATGCCTGCGACAGTTCCTCTGTCTGTTCCATCTTCGCCTGCGACACAGTCTCCTGCTTCGATTCCAGGGACGTTGGTCCACTCCCCCACGGCGGTGACATCGCCTGCTCTTTCCCCAGAGAAAAATAATGGAGATGGCCTTTATCGAGCACGTGCCGGTCGTGTTTGCATGCCGGTCGTGATGTATCCGGACTATGTTTCACTTTCCACCAGTCTGTCATCGGTTGTGATATTTGCTTTGCTTTGCTTAGTTATGGATATACATCGTTATTGATTCTTTAAGAGGGGGATGTAGATTCGTGGCTCATACTATGTCTTGCATTTGTAGTTACGTCCACCAGCTTGTTAGCGTCGCGGTCTGCTGCATTCCGTTAGTCTTAAATTGAACTCCTAAGTGAGAAGTTGTAGTGCTTGTAACCAATAAACTCTATATAACCTGACATGGTGTAAGGCCATTGTTACTATAATGACTACAAATCAACAATCTCGAACTCGTTCTCTCTCTCTCTCTCTCTCTCTCTCTCTCTCTCTCTCTCTCTCTCTCTCTCTCTCTCTCTCTCTCTCTCTCTCTCTCTCTCTTCTCTCTCTCTCTCTCTCTCTCTCTCTATCTATCTCTCTCTCTCTCTCTCTCTCTCTCTCTCTCTCTATCTCTCTCTCTCTCTCTCTCTCTCTCTTCTCTCTCTCTCTCTCTCTCTCTCTCTCTCTCTCTCTCTCTCGCACTCGTATTCATTCATTCATTCAACTCGAACTCGAACTCTATCTCGAAATCGAACTCGAACTCGAACTCGAACTCTATCTCGAACTCCATCTCGAACTTTATATCGAAGTCTCTGTCGAACACGAACTCTATCTCGAACTCCAACTCCAATTCTAACTGGTTGTGTTCGAAAAACCTGTCCGGACCAACTGGCTGGAGTTTTTACGGATATTTTCAACCTCTCACTTCTGAGGTCCGAGGTTCCCACCTGCTTCAAAAGGGCATCAATTTTACCGGTCCCCAAGATGAGTAAGTGACGTGCCTCAATGACTATCGACCTGTGGCACTAACGCCTGTGGTGATGAATTGCTTTGAGAGGTGGATCATGGCGCAAATCTACGCCGACATCGACAAAATCCTGGACTCACTGCAGTTCGCTTACCGCCACAACAGATCAACGGTGGATGCGATCTCGCTGGCCCTCCACTCCCCTCTGGACCACTTGGACAACACAAACTCAGGTCAGGCTGTTATTCATTGATTACAGCTCGGCAATTAATATAATCATCCCCTCCAAGATGGTTATCAAACTCTCAGAACTGGGTCTCTGCGCATCCCTCTGCAATTGGATCCTCGACTTCCTCATTCACAGACCACAGTCTGTTCGTATTGGTGGAAATGTGCCAGACTGGATAACTATCAGCACGGGAGCACCTCAAGGCTTCGTGCTCAGCCCTCTGCTGTACTCGGTCTATATTCATGACTGCGTAGCCGGTCATAGTGCGAACTCCATCATCGAGTTCGCTGAAGACACCACTGTTGTGGGACGTATCACTGATGGGGATGAGTCAGAGAAGAGAGATCGAGCGACTCTCCATTTGGTGCCAGCACAATAACTTGGCCCTCAACACCAGCAAAACCAAGGAACTGATTGTGGACTTTGGAAGGAGTAGGATGGGGACCCACAGTCCCGTTTATATCAACGGGTCGATGGTTGAAAGGGTCAAGAGCTTCTAATTCCTGGGCGTGCACATCTCTGAAGATCTTTCCTGGTCCGAGAACACTGATGCAATTATTAAGAAAGCACATCAGCGCCTCTGCTTCATGAGAAGATTACGGAGAGTCGGTTTGTCAAGGAGGACGGTCTCGAACTTCTACAGGTGCACAGTAGAGAGCATGCTGACCGGTTGCATCGTGGCTTAGTTCGGCAACTTGAGCGCCCTGGAGAGGAAAATACTACAAAAAGTAGGAAACACTGCCCGGTCCATCATCGGCTCTGTCTTCCCTTCCATCGAGGGGATCTATCGCAGTCGCTGCCTCAAAAAGGCTGGCAATATCATCAAGGAACCACACCATCCTGACCACACACTCATCTCCCTGCTACCTTCAGGTAGAAGGTACAGGAGCCTGAAGACTGCAATGACCAGGTTCAGGAATAGCTACTTCCCCACAGCCATCAGGCTTTTAAACTTGGCTCGGACAAAACTATGAACATTAATAGTCCATTATCTGTTATTTGCTCTTTACCAGTGTATTTATACATGTGTGTATTTACGTAGATAATGGTATATGGACACACTGATCTGTTTTGTAATCAATGCCCACTATGTTCTGTTGTGCTGAAGCAAAGCAAGAATTTCATTGTCTTATCAGGGACACATGACAATAAACTCTCTTGATTCTTGTTTCTTGAACTCGAACTTTAACTCGAACTCTAACTCGAACTTGAAATCGTACTCTATCTCGAACTCGAACTCGATCTCGAACTCGAGTTTGAGTTCGACTTGCGGGCGGAGCTCCAAGGCAACTTCCCTGTTTGTGAGTACTAGGCTAATAAACGTGTTCATTCATTCATTCATCCACTCAATTCGAACTCGAGCTCGAACTGGAGAAAAACTGTTAATGGAAAGACAGGGTGGGTATAATTTGAGAGGGGAAAATAATTTAAAAAAATTCAATGTCAGAACAACTCTTAAAAGTATGTGCATATCAATATGTGGGGGAATTTGTGAAATGGTCTGGAACAGGAGATACAACCTAGCGCAAACACAATTCAGTTTAAAAAGATGTACAAAAACACTTTTTTAAAAGGATATTGGGATGAAGATAGGTGATTGTGAGTGGGATATTTGTTATACTGATTGTATCGGGAAGGGTGATTATAGGGTGATGGGTTGTATATATGACTATGGGGTACTGTATAGTTTATGAGGGTTATGGGTTGTATATATGACTAAGGGATACTGTATATTATATGAGGGTTTTCTCTTTTCTTTTTACTTTTTTTCTCTCTTTTTTTGTATGGATTTGTAAAAATTTGATTAGTGTATAAATGTAAATAATTTGGTGTACATATAGCTGCTGGTGTACACATGGTGTACATATAGCTTCTAAATGTTTATCAGATAATTATAAGCAGTTGAATAAGGGGGTGGGAATTAATAAGCTCTGGCTTCTTCCTGCTCCTATTCGGACATACGATTTCATTTATTTATAGATATTGTTTATGACACTTTATAAATATTATTTTTTTTTGTATGCCGTTTCACACTTGCTTTTTATACTTTTATTCTGTTCGAAATAAAGAATTAAATAAAATTCAAATAAAATAAACTCGAACTCGAACTCGAACTCGAACTCGAACTGTATCTCGAACTCGAACTCTCTCTCGAACTTTCTCTCGAACTCGAACTCGATCTCGAACTCGATCTCGAACTCGAACTCGCACTCTATCTCGAACTCGAAATCTCTCTCGAACTTTCTCTCGAACTCGTACTCTAACGTGAACTCGAATTCGAACTCGAACTCGACCTCGAATACGATCTCGAACTCTATCTCGAACTCGAGTTGGAGTTCGACTTGCTCGCGGACCACCAAGGCAAATTCCTTGTATGTGAATATTGGCCAAAAAATGTATTCATTCATTCATTCATTCATTCTTTCATTCATTCATTCATTCATTCATTCATTCATTCATTCATTCATTCTTCATTCATTCTTCATTCATCCATTCATTCATTTTCATTCATTCTTGAACTAGAACTCGAACTCTCTCGAACTCGAATTCTAACTCTAACTGTGTCTCGAACTCTACCTCGATCTCTCTCTCTCGAACTAGAACTCGATCTCGAACTCGATCTCGAATTCGTCCTCGAACTCGGTCGAACTATATCTCGAACTCGAACTCTATCGAACTCCAAATCCAATTCCAACTCGAACTTGGACTCGAACTATATCTCGAACTCGAACTCTATCTCGAACTCGAACTCGTACTCGAACTCGAACTCGAACTCGAACTCGAACTCGAACTCGAACTCTTATCTCGAGCTCGAACTCTATCTCGAACTCGAACTATCTCGAACTCGAACACTATCTCGAACTCCAACTCCAATTCCATCTCGAACGAATTCGAACTATCTCGAACTCTTTCAGGAACTATATCTCGACAACGAACACTATCTCGAACTCTAACTCGCTCGAACTATATGTCGAAATCACTCCCCAACTCGAACTCCAACTCTATCTCGAACTCGAATTCGAATTCGAACTCTATCTCGAACTCGATGTCGAACTCGAAATTGAATTCGAAATCGAACTCGAATTCGAACTAAGTCTTTCTCGAACGAATTCGAACGAACTCTATCTCGAACTCGAACTATACTCTAACTCGAACTCGAACTCTACCTCGAACTCGAAC